>LGRX02012152.1:0-18072 GCA_001247695.2 Cymbomonas tetramitiformis
ACACCTTACAAACTGCCCAGGTTGACCCTGGCGCCAGCTCATGAAAAGGAGGCTGCGCACAACGCACAGATCCCTGGTAGGCATCTCTCATGGTAAGGTCCTTCAGGACATGGCAAGCGTGTGAAGCCATGACGCCATCCTTCAGGTAGGCAGCGCACCACCAGTCATAAGCGACTGAGGTGGAATGGTCATCCCCTGCTAGGAACGATGGTATGCTGTCCCACAATGATCTGTAGTCTGGTCTGGACCCAGCGAAGGCCTCCTTCTGCTGCTGACTGAGCGCATGGTAAGATGCTGACTTCGTGTACCTACGCTTCCTGGCCTCAAAAGCCCGCTGGACTTTCGCCACCATGTCCACGAAACGCCTGATGAAGAGCGCTCTGTCCTCACTCTTACTACCGGTGTACTCGAGTCTGACGTCTTCCTTGTCAAGTGAGTGGCTCTCCTTCTCATAGTGATCCATCTCGTCTACGTCGTCAAACGCAAAGAGAAACTGGTTTGCAGGCGCTGAGGCTACTACTGCTGCTGCGAGTGCTGTTGCTTCTAGCGCTGTTGCTGCTGGAGATGGCGGTGCGGAGGGAGTGGTTTCTGAGCCCGACCCCTCTGCGCTCATATATTCCGTGTCAAGGTCCTGACTGGCCCGCTCTCGTGCCAGCCGTCGTGCCTCACGTTCTCTGGAATGGACAGAGGCAGCGCTTGGCTCTGCCTCGCCCTCCGTGGTGAAGTACTGTGTTGATGCTCAGCCAACGGGACCAAGGAAGAGTCCCCCCTCTCAGCGCAAAGCTCGTTCCCCAGTAGACTGGAGGCTTGACTCAGACTGGCTCAGGCCAGTGCACTGAGTGCCCCTGGATTCGCCTTGCTGAACAATTGAAAGAACGCAACGCGTGTGGGCAGCGAACGCCTAAAGGTCCAGCACTGTGCTTCAGCGCTCTGAATCAGCAGCAGATGCAGAGTATTCGTGCGAGGAAAATTAAAGCTGGGCCAGTGTGCTGAGCACTTCTGGATTAGCTGGGCCAGAGTTCATCAAGAGCACAATGACAGTGAGGGCAACTCCACAACACCAAGAAATAGCACTGATATGCAGCGGTGTGAGCTAGGCCAGTGTGCTGAGCACCCCTGGATTCACAACACCACTGCTAATCAAGGAAACCATGGCTGGCATGTAAGCTCACTCCCCAGTCCAGTCCAGTAAACAAGTACCAGGTCGCTGACAGAGTTGGAAGCTAAGCCAGTGTGCTGAGCACCCTGGATTCGCAGCACTACTGCTGATTCAGAAGGTGGCCCGTGACATGAGGGCCTCACCGGCTGACCAATACTGTAGAAAGGATAGAAGAATTCTCCGACACATTGTGATAAGGCAGCAGAAGGTCACTCCAGTAGTGAGCAGCACTCCAGGCTGGAAACGTAATTAACTCTGAATCCACCAGGTCACTGTGTCACACCAGGGAATAGACCACTCAGTTGTCGCCTTCAGAGCTGATGCTGCTGCCAGTCCTCTGGCAAGCTCTTCCTCTGCTTCAGGCTTAGGCCAGTACACCAGGGGTGTCCCTGGATTAACCGTCAGACAAGGTGGAGCTGCCCAAGAAACCGTAAGTTGCAGTTCCAGACATAGAGCAGTGATTCACTGCTGATCCACTTCTTCGCTGGTAAATAAAAACAGATGTCGCCGCTAATTAGCTCCCAGGCCAAGCACACCTGCCTTTCAGCTAAGCCAGTACACCAGGGGTGTCCCTGGATTCACTTCAGACAAGGTGGCCAGCTGGAGAGCCCACTGGAAGATAGTTCATCAAGGTACACATTAGCTGTTGATCCACTCTTAGCCGGTAAGACAAGGCAGATGCCGCTGCTGATTAGCTCCCAGCTAACACACACTTGCCTTTCAGTTAAGCCAGTGCACCAGGGGTGCCCCTGGATTCACTTCAAGCAAGGTGGTCAGCTGAAAGAACCACTGAGAGCTGCTCATCCAGGTGTACATTAACTGCTGATTAACTTTGTCGCCGCCGCCGCCCAAGCTCATGCCGTGCTGATTAGCTCAAAACTGGAGGACACCTGTCAGCAGCTAGGCCAGTGCACCAGGGGTGCCCCTGGATTCGCTGAAGAACAAGGTGTTGAGCATATCACTGTGCAGAAGGAGGCCGCTCATGACTAGTGAATTCAAAGCTGATCCGTCGCCGCCGTCACTGGAAGCTCTTTCAGTGCAAGTACCACCAAGTTCAGGGAAGAAAAAGGGTCCGCCAGTGCACCATGGGTGCCCCTGGAGTCGCCTGACTTCCGAATCCGCTCTTTCAACTGCTGCTGACTTCTCGCCTTGCTGAACAATTGAAAGAACGCAACGCGTGTGGGCAGCGAACGCCTAAAGGTCCAGCACTGTGCTTCAGCGCTCTGAATCAGCAGCAGATGCAGAGTATTCGTGCGAGGAAAATTAAAGCTGGGCCAGTGTGCTGAGCACTTCTGGATTAGCTGGGCCAGAGTTCATCAAGAGCACAAAGACAGTGAGGGCAACTCCGCAACACCAAGAAATAGCACTGATATGCAGCGGTGTGAGCTAGGCCAGTGTGCTGAGCACCCCTGGATTCACAACACCACTGCTAATCAAGGAAACCATGGCTGGCATGTAAGCTCACTCTCCAGTCCAGTCCAGTAAACAAGTACCAGGTCGCTGACAGAGTTGGAAGCTAAGCCAGTGTGCTAAGCACCCTGGATTCGCAGCGCTACTGCTGATTCAGAAGGTGGCCCGTGACATGAGGGCCTCACCGGCTGACCAATACTGTAGAAAGGATAGAAGAATTCTCCAACACATTGTGATAAGGCAGCAGAAGGTCACTCCAGTAGTGAGCAGCACTCCAGGCTGGAAACGTAATTAACTCTGAATCCACCAGGTCACTGTGTCACACCAGGGAATAGACCACTCAGTTGTCGCCTTCAGAGCTGATGCTGCTGCCAGTCCTCTGGCAAGCTCTTCCTCTGCTTCAGGCTTAGGCCAGTACACCAGGGGTGTCCCTGGATTAACCGTCAGACAAGGTGGAGCTGCCCAAGAAACCGTAAGTTGCAGTTCCAGACATAGAGCAGTGATTCACTGCTGATCCACTTCTTCGCTGGTAAATAAAAGCAGATGTCGCCGCTAATTAGCTCCCAGGCCAAGCACACCTGCCTTTCAGCTAAGCCAGTACACCAGGGGTGTCCCTGGATTCACTTCAGACAAGGTGGCCAGCTGGAGAGCCCACTGGAAGATAGTTCATCAAGGTGCACATTAGCTGTTGATCCACTCTTAGCCGGTAAGACAGGGCAGATGCCGCTGCTGATTAGCTCCCAGGTGACACACACCTGCCTTTCAGTTAAGCCAGTGCACCAGGGGTGCCCCTGGATTCACTTCAAGCAAGGTGGTCAGCTGAAAGAACCACTGAGAGCTGCTCATCCAGGTGTACATTAACTGCTGATTAACTTTGTCGCCGCCGCCGCCCAAGCTCATGCCGTGCTGATTAGCTCAAAACTGGAGGACACCTGTCAGCAGCTAGGCCAGTGCACCAGGGGTGCCCCTGGATTCGCTGAAGAACAAGGTGTTGAGCATATCACTGTGCAGAAGGAGGCCGCTCATGACTAGTGAATTCAAAGCTGATCCGTCGCCGCCGTCACTGGAAGCTCTTTCAGTGCAAGTACCACCAAGTTCAGGGAAGAAAAAGGGTCCGCCAGTGCACCGTGGGTGCCCCTGGAGTCGCCTGACTTCCGAATCCGCTCTTTCAACTGCTGCTGACTTCTCGCCAAAGGGCCTTCACTTCCGGATTAACACTGAAATAAAAAGCCGCTCCGCGCAGGACATTATTGTTTTGAAAAAGTATGAAAACAGCAGTAAAATGTATCCATCAAAATTGATATTATATCACAAAATACGAATTATTGTGTGTACAAAAGCTGTGAGCAGAACTGTCTTAGCACTCTAGCACTGGCACGCGAACAGCCACCTAGTACTTGCGAAGGCAAAACAATAATGAGTCCACTAGCCTGACCTTCGGTCAGAGTCTACTTATATCTCAATGTCCTGTCACATTTCCCAAAACTGTAACGGGTTCTAGCCCTTAAATCTTCATCTGGCCAATGGAAAGTCATTATCCCATGCCAGCTCTAACAATGTTACCGTTTACCGCATTCTGACTGACACGTCAGCGGCAAAGGAGTCACTGCCATCTTCGTCTTATCATTCCCTGGTCACCTGATGGTGACCATATCTTCTCTGACAAGTCTGCATCTCACAGATGGTCATCTTCGTAAAGCCTGTCATGCTGTCACCACTGTCATGCGTGTCACCAGCTGAACAAACCCGGCGCGGTACCATGAGAAGCCGGCGTTTGTTACACGTCTAACCCTTTTTGGTGAGCACACGTGCATGCGAAACCAAAAGGACCGCGGGTGGTTTGTTACGATATCGTAACGGCTACCGGCTAAGAGGTTATTATGCATATGTTAGTATGTCCTAACGTCGTCCTATGAACATCATAACGGCATCCTAAAACCAGTTAAGATGCATGTGTTAGGGGCGTCCTAACGGCATCATATGCACGTACTAACGGGTCGTTAAGACGTATGGCGTTAGTATGCCGTTAATATCTAGTCTCACGTAGTAGGTACCGTAACGGTATCCTAACCGCATACTAGCGGCATACTAACTTGACTACATATACTGCTGTTAGTATGCCTTTAGTACACCTTTAGTACACATACTACAATTTCCTAGGACCGTAGGGCTAGCGGGTGGTTTCTTGTAGGTACCGTTTCTTATAGACCGCGACTTACTGTACCACGAGAAGCCGGCGTTTGTTACAACTTCCTTAGTTGGAAACGAGCAAACGACCAATCATATACGCTCATACCAATCAAATGCACTCAGATTTAAGAGAGAGAGTGACCGAGGTCACACTGCGTAGAACACGCAATGATGGCCTCCATAAACACCAAGTAAATGTAATATGTGGGGAAATACGTACCTGACTCATTTGCAACGTTATTGTGACGCATTTGCTGCTACATTTGCAACCCCATGTTGTGACTCATTTCAAGGTATGGTTTACCGGAGGTCAACATTAGCATAAAAATTCCCAGATCTAGATCTCGAGATATATGTGTTTTTAGTTGGTGCTTAAGTACGATTAAGTATGAGAGATCGCGGAACGGTATCGACCATAACTTCTTCATGCCGTTACCACTTGACTCCCCGAAGTGCATACTGTGTTTACATAGGTTCAGTCAACCTATTTATCAAATAAAAGATTTTTAAATGCTAATAATGTTGACCTCCGGTAATCCATACCTTGATTTGCAACCCTTGCCGTGAGCCTGTGACCAAGGCTACTAACACTTTGTTGCACATAACGGCGTTGCAGTTATAACTCGGGGCTTCGAAATACGTTATAACGTGCGTTATAACCCAGGGGAGGGGGATATGCAAAGAAAGGGCTACTAATCGGTTTCAAATTGCAAACCGGTTATGAAATCGATTAGATTACTTGAATTCCGTAACCGAATCGATTGCAATAAATCGGACAATTGCTTTACACATTTCATAACCCGATTTGCCTTGCCCGTGACTCATTTGCAACCCCTACTATGACTCATCTGTAACCCATGAATCGCTTGAAATAAGCCCAGTTGTCCCTTGCTGAGTATTGATATCCGGAATATCGATATATCAACCTCTTTTGGGGCGGCTAATAATATCGGTATGATTATCGATTATCGATAGGCAAATTTTCTAATCATCGAATCGATAACATTTCCATTGATATAAATCGATAGTGTTTTACAGAGTTATTCATATCAATCGATATTTAAAATGATCAGTTTTCATGATACAAATCGATAGTTCTTTAACAATTATTCAAAGTTATCGATAGCAAAATCCCGATACCGCCCCTTGGCCTACACCGATAATTGATACTCGTGATACTATCGGGAGGGCTGCTCCCGCAAAGAAGGGACGCTTCAAGCATTCCAGCAAAGGGGGAAAAAAAGGTAAAGGGGAAAGCGTCAGGTAGAGAGGCCAGCGCTCGATCGACCGCGCTTGGTATGTTTTCACCATTGGAATCCGTGGTCAATCGCGAAGTGTTTTTTTTGCTTCGCCCTCCCAACTCGATTTTCACCTTGGTTCGACACGGTAAAATAGCGATTGCGAGCGTCTCCGCTATGTGCGAGCATTTTCTTTTGCATGATAGCGATATATCATGTTACTCCTTGTGCACTAAGGATCAACATGCTATTCTCAAAACTTGTTTTGGTCAAGCGAGTCAAACGCCGCTTAAAAAAATGGAAAATTGGCCATTTGCGACCAATCCCTTGTTGTTTGATGTTGTTGCGACCTGGGGGACCATTATGGATGACCTTACCTTCAAACTGAACAAGGTTTGGAGTGTTAAGCACCGGTCTCGCACATAGCGGAGGCGCATTCACACGGATGGGTGGTTCGCTTTCTGGAGCGAGTTTGACCTAATCATGCCGCCCGCGTCCAAATCTCTTGCGCTCATGGTGGAAACAGGTTATAGAAGCTTAAAACCTTCCCGCATATGGTACCTGAAGTATTTTTGACCGTCCATACACTATCGCAGTGGCAGCATGTCGATTTAACACTCATCTTGAAAACAACGGTAATCGGAAGTGACCCGAGTCATTTCCGATTTCCGTAGGCGCTGTTACGAGTGGGAACAACGCCACTCCGTACGTATGACAATTGCTTGTTATTAATGTTATCTAAATGATGATATATGCGAAAATATGAAAAGATGCGTCACAATGAAGCATGCTTGTAAGGCATACATACCGCGGAAAGCATTTTTCAGAGCCTGAAGCAAGGTTCGCTTGCGCTGAAAGCGAACGGCTGAGCTCCAAGGGTAGGTATCGATATTCGATAGTTGCGATAGTATCGATTAATCGATATATTGTTATTTATCGATTGGAATTGTGTACCTATCGAAATTGATCGATACCTAGCGTGCACTGATCGAAATCGATCGATTATTAAAAAATAGATGTAGTGATCGGCTAGTATCGTAATATCGATTAATCGATCCTGCCACCACAATCCGAGCTTTTAGGTGTGCCAACTACTACAGCTGGTGTAGAGAGAGCCTTCTCGCTAAGATCACATTTATTCATTCATGCTTGCGGAAAAGACTGAATGAGGAAACCATTGAACACTCGATAATGGCTAGTATGAATCCCATTGAATTTGCTCGATTTGATTGCAAGCGTGTGTTGGCTTGTACCCTTGTTTTGAATTCGTACTTGTGTAGTCGGACATTCATTGATACGATATCGATAACTGCCGGTGATCACTAATCTATTGTTATTTATCGACTACCTGAACTAACTTATTCATATTGATCGATATGTGATACCAACCTTTTGTTATTGATCGATACCCAGACGAGACCTACTCGAAAACGCTATCGCCGGATACGGCCGAAAACTTTCGATACCTACCCTTGCTGAGCTCTCGAGTTTCGGGGGTCCTCCGTAAAATCGAGGACTCTGGAGCTTCCGATTTCCAATGACCCAATCAGGGACGAGGAATCGTTCCGATGGCACGAATAATCGTTTGTGAGCATGCAGTTTTTCTGAATCTGGCTCGGATTTCCATTGAAATTCAGTCTGGCGACCAAATCGAATCGAAACGAATGAAAAAAAGCTGCAACTCGCAACGTTAACAATGTAAACAACAAAATTCTGGGGCTACGAAAAGGGGGCACCTTAAGTATGGTCGAAAATCTCCGCATGGTGGGAAACAGCCACAAATCGCGCAATTTGGCCCACTTCATGAAGGAATCACACCCAAGTGTTATAATTATATGGCTACGACCGGGTCATCGAGACGGTCATTTTGATCCCTTGAAAGTCACGATCGGATGACTTTGATCTGGGGGCTGTCATCGCTACGTCAGGCTTGAAGCTACTTTATTTCAAGCTAGCCGTAGCGCAACGCTAGCGAGCCGGACGGGAGGGTGGATCTCGATCTGAAGATCCAGACCGAGCACAACTCTCATACCATAATCATTCGAGTGTCTTTTCACTTTTGTGATTGACAATTCGAATACATATCATACAAGCCTCGCACATGACAACCGACAAAGGCAGTGCGGGCGTGCATGAGCTCGTGCGTGTTTGTATATAATACATAAAGATAACACATTCGTCCAACCAGCTATCTATACAAACACACACACACACACGTACATATTTCGGAAGTCTTTAGGAAGAATCCGCAGATGTCTTCGTTGAAAGGAGCAGCTCTGATGGCCACTCTGCTATTGTTGAGATCCCAGCAAGTGGAAGCCGGTAAGCTTCGATGCCTCGTGGCAGGCACATATCAAAGTTAGATCCGAAACATAGGACCTGCTTACGTTGCTTGCTTTGAACTTTTGTCACACGCAACGGAATAGGGGTTTCCCACCCCTGAAATTCAGGCTTGCCGAGTTCAACACTCCCTCAATCAGCTTGATACCAGGGTTTCTTGTCGTTGCACGTGCGAACTTCCCTTCATTATCGACCATATCGATATATGCGTTTTACGCTTTTACTGAACTTGGTTTGAAACTCTGTGCGCCGCAAGTTCAGAGTTCGAGCATACCAGTTACTCCGCTCTTTGCATCCGTAGGAGGTTGGTTCAAACCTCGATTGCATCTATGCAGGAAGACATTTTCGGCATCTGCGCAGTGTTTTTGTATCCAAAATCCTCTTGCCCACAAGAAATACCCGCGAAATGCGAAGAATGCTCTAGCGCGAGGTGTCGTGTCGCCCAACAAACACAAGGCGCCTGTTGGAGGGTCCTCACCCAGATACGGGATACTGGTTGAACCTTACGCGTGTCCGCACCCATCGAAAGCTAACTACCCTAGGTTCCATACTGACTAGAAAGATCTATTCGGCCTTGGGCTAAGATGTAAGAAGGGAGCGTGCAGTTCGAACTTAAATATGTCACGCCCGCTAGAGCTATCTTGAATATGTTAAATATGTTAAATGTAGTTAAATATGCCCGCTAGAGCTATCTTGGTGTCTTTAACTCTCGCCCAAGCTTCATGTCCTTTGGAAAATCGAACTTCAGGTCGACCAACACTCTCCACATTTATATCACACGCCACCAAGTTGCGACCTGCCTACTGGGCGTGAGAGTGAGTAGTGGTTTGCCGATTTGAATGGAACGCAGATAGTGTCAAAAGGAACATCGCATACATCTACCTTGCCTCGATCACCTGCAAGACATGGCGAATAGTACGTCTCACGTTGTGTCGTGGTCCGAGAGGCGCGTTAGTCCTTGAGAGACGCTTTTAGAAATGAGTGGGAGGGGATGGAATTGTGATGCAGAGTGCAAGGATAACATAGAGTTTACGACAACCGTAAGAGGTCAATCTTACACGTGCGCGGACACGGCAAGCCTTTTTCAAGTCCTCGGCGAACCTGACGACTGTAATGAATCTGCTGATTCGGCGGCTGCTGTCGGATTAGGGAAAGAATTCACCGAAGGCATGCAAACCGAACTACTCGAAAACTGTCCAGAATCTTGTGATGTCTGCGAAGGTAAAGTATGCCCCAACGGTCAGTAACCTGTTCCCTGCCGCCTTGTCGTCTCGTCGAGGAGGACCGCCGATGTTGTCGCCCAGGTGAAGCCGTGTTTCCGTGAGAACTGATTCGTGCCTCTGACTTCATTTTCGTGTGGTTCGTATGCTCCTAATAGACTTGTTGTGCAGTGGGTAGTAGAGGCAAGGTAAATGCACAAAGTTTTAGTACGATAACAGAAAGTTCTTCGGGGATATTGTAGAAATATCCTGGAGCCTGTTAATGCGTTTTATGTTTTGAGAGGATTGTGTCTATATGGACTTCCATTTTGAAGGTTAACTTTTAAGTCTGAACATGTGGGACCTTATGCATTATTGCAGATGAGGAGGAGTTGGAGGGGGAGGAGGAAGAGGAGGAGGAGGAGGAGGAGGAGGAGGAGGAAGAGGAAGAAGAGAGGAGGAAGGGAGGGAGGAGGAGGAGGAAGAGGAGGAGGAAGAGGACGAGGAGGAAGAGGAGGAGGAAGAGGAAGAGGAGGCGGAAGACGAAAACAATCTCGATGTATCTGTGCGCTAAAATAGTGTGGTCCTACTAATAAGTACTAGGACTAGTTAGCTATCATCCACAACAGATTGTTGCTTGGTTTAGTATTGTGTTCAGAACGTACTGGTGGCACATCAAGAATTTGTTCGTGGTGTCGCTGGGAGAAGGGACTTGAAATGTGGAATCTCTTCGAAACCTCCCACTGTGGGACAATGCTTTCCAAACGAACAGTGGTCTGTATAGTAATTTGGATACCAATTTATGTTGTGTGTCTGACTCCGCAGCGTACGCCCCCATATGGCATAGAATACTCTCCCCTGCTTCCTACGGAATGGCATCGTGGAATAGTTCTTGCCCGGTTTATAAGGAGTCTTGTAGCCCTACCGGAAGTCATCGTGCAACGAAGGTGCACAGTTACTACAGCAAGCATAAATATGGAATTGCCAGAACCGCTAAGTATACACAATTCTGGATGGAAACCGATAAAATCGCAAGGCCATTCTTTTGTTAGAATTATGTTGAAATGGTGGAATCTCGAAAATTCCGTCCCCGACTAGTGAGGTACAAATGGTGGAATCTCGAATCTGCCTATAGGGAACCCTTCCTGAGAGTCTCGGTGTAGACCCATTGAAGAACTAGAATCGGTGTAACACAGTGGGCACGACTTCGTGTGATTACCACGTATGACATGCACAATCCTATCCGTTGTCCGATGCAATCGGTTCGAGGCGGGTATAGGTCGGTATCGTATTTTCGTGTTTTTCACTTATTGGAGAACTCTGACCAAGCAACTTTGACCGTCGTGACTCATGACAGTCACGCACGACGGTCACAACCCTGTGTCACATACCAGGGAACCTGCCAAGGAGTCTGATCTGAGACTCTCAGATAGAGTTGCTTGGCGGGCATGTTCCAAAACTTGATTGATTCCTATTGAAGGTGGCGATCATCTAGGATGCATTCGTAGTAGTGCATAAACAGAATATGGTTACTCATTACCTCGGCATCGAATCATGTGCTTTATTTGAATATTATTGATTTGATTCTTGTCGAAGATTCGCAGAATCGAATTATTTAATTTCTAAACCTTATTTTCTTTTGCACCGGGATCCAAACCGTCCGAATTCCCTGTTTTTCTTTGAATACATCGATCTGGGCGCCGTCGGATTCTTTCGTTTAAAATCGATCATGTACGCACAAGATGAGAATCTATCGTTTCTAATCATTTTTATATTGGAGACATCGAGTAGAATGCTAGTACCTTAGTATTGATATAGCAATGTATCAGTCTAAATCATATACTTTGCCTCTTTGAGCCTGATTCGACCAATGAGTAAATGGCACAAAAAAAAGGCAAAACTAAAAACTATCACCTATCAAATAACCGGTGTCGAATTTAGATCGAGCAAACATGATATAATTCTACATTTAATCCGCACACAGCAAACAAGCAGGGGTGGAAATGGAGCGGTAAACCATATGATGATACTAATAAATAGTGGCCCACCACAAAGCAGACATTAAGTTATTGTTTCGTTCAGTGCCAACGGATCCCGACTCGCTATCAATTTGCATACTCTGTCCACAGTAAGTTGTAGGTCGGCAAGCTGGAGTTTCATTGCCGCGATGCTCGCGTCATTCTTCTTTAGGTGGTAACTCCATTCCAACCGATCAGGGGGCACACCACTACCCTTGCCATCCTGTGAATGAAATTCGCATCCTCAATCTACGTTCCAATCCTCAAGGGTGCATACCTTAAAGGCATCAGTGCCCTGCCAAAAGTACGGTCTGGCATGGGTTCAATATTGAACATTCACATACAAAGATGGGTCTAGTTGCCTTGATCAAAGATGCAGCGCCTACATGATTTGTGTCATACATTATGCACTGCAATAAAGTGATAATCCTATCAGGTGTGCAAACTTCACAAAGATGGGGATTCGCTCTTCCGTTGTTCGCACTGCATTACTCAGAAGGGTTACAAAAAGCCAAACCTTCATACTCTCTGATATTTGGTACTTTTGCGTAGGGGTGTCAGGATTGTCAAGATCATCCTCGGGATGATCCTCCACGTCAGGATCACTAATGCCCGTGAACATTAACTCCACAAACTCCTTGATATCCACCTCGCCACTCTGGAAACCACAAGGATCCACACTTCCTCAAATAAGGGGCTCAGCACCCCAAGCCTCCAGCTGCAAGTATGATGGATATCTGAAAAGCAAGAATGGGCTGTCGAGGGAGATGGTGCGTATTCGGGTTGGGTTTGAGTGGCAAGATGCCTTACTTGGTCATAGTCAATGCAGCCCCACAGTTGCTGCAGCACTTTGTGCGTCATCTTTACATGCAGAGCTCTCAGTGAACCTTTGAACTCCTTGAAGCTGTGCGCGGGTCACCCCTTAGAAATTCGTCAATCAACACCTTCAGCGCACAATGCTAGAACGATGAGCCATCAACAAATGGGACGCGCCCCTGGAAACTCCCCATCGCTTTCTTCTATCATGCTATTCATCTTTGGGCATCGTTCATGTTTGGGCGCGTGCACACAACACAGTCAATGCAGGTTCAGCTTCGGAGTCCGTCGAAGCGCGGGCACAACTGAACGTCTGGAAGCGCCTTTGTAGCAGCACCTGAGGGATCCGTTGCCGTCGACGTCGAGCTTCTGGAAGATATTGTTTATCGACTCCCTGGTTACCCCCTCGCTGCACAGCACATCCTGCAACTTCGTTACCAACCTGCCGCACCATCACCAGCCCCCCACCTCGCTTTGAGCTCTGGCCCAACCAGCGGCTTGTCACAGCAACGCCCATTCAGGTAGCAGGCAGGCAAGTCTCCGGCTGACGACAAGCACACCTGCAGGAAGGCGGCCCTAGGCACCCCTTGCAATATCAATATCACTGGTTCGGTGAACTGATGCTCAGAGTTCCGCAAGGCCAATGTGTAACTCGGCAGGCCCACCCTTAAAACGGCAAACGCTGTACACGGCCCAGAAAGCGGCAGCCGCCCGTGCACGCTCCTGGTTTTCAAGCAGTGTGCTGGGAGGCCAGATATCACTCACGAGGTCGAGCTCGGAGGGCGGCTGGCCAGAGTCCTACAGGGGGTGCCATGCCACCTGTATTTGTATCGGTCTTGCCACACCATGCAGTAGTTCTTTCCCATGATGGCGAGAGGCATCGACAAGAACAGGACTCCGAAGAACATGGCAAACAGGCAAACGAATTTGCCAAGCGATGTGTTAGGGCTAATGTCGCCGTAGCCCACTGTTGTCATGGTGACCATCATAAACCTGCAGACTCCTCGTCAAAGTGAGACGAATAAACACGGAAGGAAAAGCGAGGGGCAAAGGGGCAGTCTACACCATGTTCCACGGGAGAGACAGCAAGTTATAGCGATGGGCTGACCCTTGCAGACCCTGCTCGGCGTCAAGGATGAAGTCTGAGATCCAATTGGGCATACATCGGCATGCCAAACACTCTGGAGGCGCAAGGCCTCAGCACAGGGCGACGGTAGAACGCAGCGTACCAAGAGGCTTGTGGTATTGATTGGAACGCGCTGGTGACCCCCGTGGCTTTCGCCGCCTTTTGCGCCCCCAAACCCAGAAGCAAAGAAATCAAGTTTTGCCCACACATCTTCCGAATGGCTATGTATGCCTAATGTATGTCGCCTCCGCATCTTGAAACGCTGGCAAGGCGACCGGCAGTTGCTTGGAACTGAAGTGGCCAGGGAGATGGCAGCCGGCGAATCGAGGGAGATGGCAGCCGGCGAATCGAGGGAGATGGCAGCCGGCGAATCGAGGGAGATGGCAGCCGACGAATCGAGGAAGAT
Organism: Cymbomonas tetramitiformis; assembly: GCA_001247695.2. Classification (NCBI taxonomy): domain Eukaryota; kingdom Viridiplantae; phylum Chlorophyta; class Pyramimonadophyceae; order Pyramimonadales; family Pyramimonadaceae; genus Cymbomonas; species Cymbomonas tetramitiformis. The sequence continues at coordinate 13,903 of LGRX02012152.1, forward strand.
GGCCGCGAGCCGCGAGCCGGCGAAAGGAGGGAAATGGCAGCGAGCAAAATCGAGGACGAGGAGACAAGGTAAGGATCATCGCACAAAGGCATGTCGACTTATATGGCGGCCGCGCATATCCCCACGATGGCGGAAAACAAAAAGGTCAAAGAGCACATTAAACAATACAAAAAACCACAAAACACGAGCGTCCTTCAATGTGCGTGTCGGTGGGGTGTTAAATGGGTGGAGGGAAAAGCCGCCAACCCTGCGAGCCCCTCACGCGAAGCTGGAATACGCGCCCAGGGAGAGCCGCCAACCCTGCGAGCCCCTCACGCGAGGCTGGAATACGCGCCCAGGGAGAGCCGCCAACCCTGCGAGCCCCTCACGCGGCTGGGATACGCGCCCAGGGAGAGCCGCCAACCCTGCGAGCCCCTCACGCGAAGCATGGATATGCGCCCAGGGAGGAGATATGTCCCATCCAGAAGGAAGTCTCTTACCTCTTCCTCAATGTAGAATATCAAGGAGGCAAATACCAGAACAGCGCAACATAAGAAGAAGATGGGGACGATCAGAGGCTTGGTACTCTGGCTGATGGTCTGAACAAGGGTGATGGTACCCATGAAGTGCCTGCAAGCATCGCCACGTGCCTCTGAGAAGCCGCCCTCCGTTGCTGGTCTCCATCGCGTGTAATAAGTTATTCCACTTTGGTTCCAAAACGAACATCCTTTCCCCCTCATTTCCACGCGAAAGAGTCCGTACCATCTTCCCGCGCCCGAGTGCTCATTGGGCGCGCCACTCAGTTTACACCCAGGCTTGTCAAAGACCCTCATGGCCGGCAGGTCTAACAGGTTGCAGCACGGGTGGCGATGAAGCATACCCCAACCGTGGAGCTGGAGTGACAAGACATAGGAAAGGCCAAGGTCGTCACACCTGCTGGCCTTGAGGAGGCGGAGCATGCGGAGTGCCTTCAGCACATTCAGCGGCCCGTCACCGGCGGTCTGCCCAAGCTCGTCCAGCCAGAATGGCAGAACCGCCAGAACGTCCACATAAAAGTACATGTCAAATATGCATCCTACGGGATGATCGTACTGCGCCACGCACCCCGTGCCAAAAGCGTCACGTGACAGCTGGCAGAGGCCATCCGATCCTGCAAGCTGTCTGCAAAAGAAGCCAGGGGTTTCCGTCGTCGTTTCCTCAAGCTAAAAGGAAGCCAAACTGGTGGCACGGACCGGCATCCCAAACCGGATGAGATCGGACAACAAAAGCCAGCGCACCATCATCCCAGTGGATGTGAGAAGCAATTCAAGAGCAGGGCGGGGTCGTGACAACAGACCACCAACTCATACATATTCCCAACCCAGATGCAAAGCAGCATAAAGATGATACGATGTGACCGATCATCGCCAACCACACCCACATAGTGAACGGCAGGTGGGGCCAACCAAACCCACACACGGAACGGCAGGTGGGGCGCCAACCACACCCACACACTGAACGGAAGGTGGGGCGCCGACCACACACACTGAACGGCATGAGATCGGCCAACAAAAGCCAGCCCACCATCATCCCAGTGGATGTGAGAAGCAAAACAAGAGCAGGGCGGGGCCGTGACAAGATACCACAAACGCATACATATTCCCAACCCAAATGCAAAGCAGCATGGAAAGATGATACGATGTGACCGATCGTCGCCAAACAACTGTTGGTCTCTGGGTTACGGAGTAAGCGGACCCTGCTGGCATGCCTCCCAGTGGCCAACCACACTGAACGGCATGAGATCGGCCAACAAAAGCCAGCCCACCATCATCCCAGTGGATGTGAGAAGCAAATCAAGAGCAGGACGGGGCCGTGACAGGATACCACAAACTCATACATATTCCCAACCCAGATGCAGAGCAGCATGGAAAGATGATACGATGTGACCGATCATCGCCAAACAATAGTTGGTCCCAGGGTTACGGAGTAAGCGGACCCAGTGGCTCACGGTCGACGGATGGGACCCGTTGGTCCATGGTTATGCCATGAATGCAGTCACACCACACAGCATGGACACCCCAGGTCAAAAAACGAAAACATGCGGGCACCTAAGTGCTCCCCACAAAAATCAAGGGAAAATACAGAGCGTGGACTTCACCACCCTCTGCCTCTCGTTGCAGCAAAGGCAGGCGAATCCACCCACAGGTGCCAACCACACCCACACACTGAACGGCAGGTGGGGCGCCAACCACACCCACACACTGAACGACAGGTGGGGCGCCAATCAAACTACACACACCAAACTACACACACTTGAACGGTAGGTGAGGCACGTTACCCGAAGTTAACCCACCACCATACCACCCCCGACACACGCTCAAAGCTCAAACACGTGTAGAGCGTCCGAAGGCCCAAGCACCACATCCACAGCATGAGTTGGCTCGGTGTCCAAACAATCCTGGGATGCAGCTTGCACACGACCTTGATTCAAGGTTTGAACACCCACATACATATCGCCACAAAACACCAAAACAAGCTGGAAAAATGGCACTGTGGTTTTAGTTACAGTGGCTCCTCGCTGGAGAAAGTGTTCAGAGGCGCCTCACCTGATACCTCACTCTGACCAGGATCTCCAACGTGAACAAATAGTTAAAGAACCGCTCGACAGGGTGCCAGCCATTTTCATAGCCTTTAACCTGCCTCGCCGCAAATATGATAGCACATTCCCTTCAAAACACTTCCTGCTTCTCGCTTGTTGAAAAATGAAAGACAGCCTCGCGGCGGAAATTCTGTTTGCTTCAGTGCAAGGGTTGACGGGGATGCTTCACGAGGAGAGGTGGACACAGATAGAGGACGCTAACATGCGCGGTTCCCAATGATCACAAATAGCAGTACAGCAAGCTACGAGCCTTAGTGAATATTGGGGTTCCCGGGGTTGCGGCCTTACCGTTTGCAAGGTGAGGACGACGACTGAAGAAATAATAAGTAAAGCTAAAACGTTCGACAAAGTCGAAGCCAGTCGTGAGGACTCGGGGTCGTTGAGCAAAAGCCCCATGGGTGTTCGATATTCCCGACCTAGCGATTCTGGCCACCACTTGTGCCACCACTTGTCGAGGTAAAGCCGCGTCTCTCTTAGTAGAAGCCGCTTCTTCACTTCCCCACCAACGTTTTCTTCTGTCATAGAATCGATTGGATGAATCGTCGGGGACGTCATCTCGCAGAAAAGGAAGGAAGAAAAAGTGTTGATAAGATGTTGCTGTTTGGCGACCGCGGTCAACGAGGTTAGTTTGGTATACTAAACGAGTGCGTAATTTGCCATTGTAGGTCTTGAAGTAGCACTGCTGAAAATTTGCTTGGCAGGATTTACACAGCAAAACCAGCAACTGTGATTTGAAGCGAGTGGGTGTGCACTTGTTCTAACATCGAGGATATTTCAAGCAGAATTCATCTCAAACTAGGCAGAGTACAGGTCACCACGCAAGCCAGGTTGCCAAATAGATGCAGGTGCACTACGCACCCACGTGTCGGATATTCTGAGATGTTCTGAAACCTGAAATGGGACGGCATTTGCAATCCGCTGACTTTGACAGTTTCAATCTGTCAAACCCTTAGCGGTAGACGATATCTAATTATGCGTGTCACTGCGGCGATTCCTGTGCAAAATAAAGGAAATAAAGGCCCGACGCTTGCACGACTGGAGTCTTTTGGAAAGTGGCATGTGAAGAGCCAGGAATCTCGAACAGAATTTCTTCGAGTCACCCGTGAACACAGTGTTTCCACGACACAGTGCAGAAAATAGTAGTCCTGTTCATAAATCAGGTCACCAAACCTTTGCTATCCGGCTGTGTGTTATTTGTTTCGTAGCTGGTTTGAGAATGGTTCGAGAATACCACACCCAAGCTTTTATGGCGCGTCTAGGATGGCGTGACTTAAGGCGTTCGTACGACGGAATATGAGATGGCCTCACATATAAAGATATCGCAACAACGCGACGAGAGGTGATCAAAACCAACTCATCCACGTGAAGAGCGCTGTATAACGTGAAGTGTGCACCGAATGTTTCTACACACGACAGGTCGTGACAAAGGTTTTTCATGGAACCGTCTAAAGTGTTCTATGATCTATCTTCAATCTTGCTAGGCTTCGTCGATCTCAATTTTGAGATCTCCCCTAGGCCTGTAGCACACCCCCGTAATGCCACACACACACACA
>LGRX02012153.1:0-13404 GCA_001247695.2 Cymbomonas tetramitiformis
GCTTTTCCAGAAATAAAAGATGCGCACAAAAGGGCATTCACAGCAGCAACACGAGTTGGGCAATCAAGGCAGCATTGGGCGCACAGTTGGGCAGTCACAGCAGCAGCGCGTTTCCAGAAATAAAAGATGCGCACAAAGGGCAGTCACAGCAGCAGCGCCCCGCGGTCTTATTGATGCCGCCGCGGGGAAAGGGTACCTGCAACTTTCAGTTAAGCATACAGCAGAGGTTCTTGGGGCCGCTCCCATGGGTTCTGAGGTCCCACTCCTTCACAAGCGTTTCACGGGACGGTGCCCGCCGGTTCTAGGGTCCGGATTCCCTTGTCGTTGAGGGGTTCGAGGTTGGCATGCACTACATGCAAACAGGCGGGGTGCAAAAGTTGACAGAGCGCACCCTTATCCGTCGCGTTTGTTGAAGCGTAGGAACCTGCGAGTGCACAGAATTGCATAAAAAATCTTACAGCGAGGCAGGGTTCGGGTAACACACGCAAACACACGCAAAAAAGAATGCATGCACGCTGCGCAGCCGGGGCGCACTTGGTCAGAATTATGTCGTAGCAGTTGTTGCTGAGGAATTTTGTGGCAGGCTATCGTGACACCATGCGTGGGCCCACACGCGGCACGCCGCCATCGGTATCGTCGAATTCAAAATGAGCGGGCAACCAGATCGGCATTTTGAACGAATAGTATTGGCGTCGTCCGCTAATTCCACGAAACTGTGAACACCCGATTATGGCCAATCATGCGCCCATCCACACGTTCAATGAACCTGCTACCTTAATTGTATGAAAAAGTGACGATTAGAGTCTAGGAAATATTCGGATCTGACGCCCGCAGTATTCAATTTTCAATCGAACGACAACCTGATTTTTGGTTGGAATCTAGGAATCTTTCGAGAAATAGGTACCTATGTAGAGTTCAGTGATTCAGTCTGTCTTGTGTCTCAGCATTTAGTCGCGGTTTTTTCTTTGAACGTAGTTGCGGCCCCCCTCGCGCCTGGCAAAGCCTAACGTGAGCACGTCACCGGAGCGAGGGGGGCTATTACAGTTTACGGAAGAAACAATTTTGACACGCTGGCATATTCAAACTAACTAACAATCGGCAGGAGAATGCGCTCACGTTAGCACAGCATGATTCTATTTTCTACTCTATTTTCATTACATTACTATGCATATACATTTACAATAAAAGCGCAGTGCATACTATTTCGAATATGAAGTCACAGCTATGAACAAAACAAATCCTATCAAGGAGTGACTTCTGATATCCAAAAGCTAGGCAGGATGATGGGCACGACAACATGCAATTCGCCAGCGATGAAAGTTAAACTGAAATACCTGCACACAGCGAACGCTAAAACGTCAGAACGAAGTGAAAAAATATTGCAAAAATCATAAAAACAGTCAGGCAAACAAACATTCGAGAACAATAAGCAAAATAGCTCAAAATACACTCTTCACAAATTCCACACGGCAACATGCGTCTCGCCGATGATCATAAAAGATTAGAAAAACCTGCACGCAGTAAACGCAGACAAGTCAGAAATAAGATGAAATAACATAACCAGTTGCACACGCCATGGGTAACAGCACACACGCGAAACAAGCAGTCAGGAAGGCAAGCAGGCATTCAGCATTGCGGCGAAACAGGAATATCCTGCAAAATTACAGAGCGCAAAGTCAGTGAGAGCGGTGGGACTCGAAACCACGCTGCACAATCTGTGCAGATATCGCCCTCGGAAAAAACGCACACAACAGGGGAAACGAACAGAACGAACGAATACAAAACAGGCGCTCGAAAACCAATAGTAAATTCCTGCAAAATATCAGTTAGTGAAAGCTTGTGACAACATGAAAACCGTCGGGCTTAGGCACAGCCCGTCAGCCGGCCTACAAGAACGAATGCCGTCTACGAAGAAATTTAAGTGCCGCCAGCAACCGAATGCTGCTGGCGGCGTCACACGTAAAGCAACAACGAACGCGACCTGTAGAACAACGAAAAGCAACTCAGCAAGGATGTTACGATCTAACCGGAAATTAGTTAGTATGCAAGGAAAAAATACATGCAGCAGGACAAAGCAGGACACAGCAGAAAACAGTGTGAGGTGCGCCGCATAACCAAAGCGTCAAGAGTGAACTTATGTGTCAAAATCGAGATAATATCGGATATCAAGGTATGTCTTACGCAAGGTCGACTTTACACAAAACTTCCGAAAATATTTTTATTCGATAAACATGTCGCTCAAAGCAATCTAAACATAATGCGTACTCCAGGTATGCAATTGACCCAGGCATTGAAAAGTTATGGTCGGTACCGCTCAGTTATCTCCCATACTTAACCATACATAAGCGGAAACTTAAATCGTTTATATCTCACGATCTAGAAAATCAGAAGTTTTGTGTAAAGTCGACCTCGCGTAAGACATACCTTGATATGTGAAATCAGCCAGCCGCAGCCGCGGCCCGCGTGGGTCTCACCGGTGAGCCGATTTCGCCATGACATGACATGCGTTGCCATGTTGATGTCGACCGGACGATGGATGGAGGTCACACCGACATGTCTAGCGGGTGTGGCATTCAACTGTGACACTGTAATCTTCGTGCGACAAAAGAAAGTACACCGTGTCGCAAAACCATGCCATGTCAGCATGTTGCGAAAGTCTGAATCCAGTCGCATCGCATTTGTCGCGAGGACGCCACACTTAAGGGCTTTTTGTGGTGCAGTTTTTTAATTTACCAATATATAAATCGAAACTGATCGCGTCGCTGATTGGCTTAGCCAGCGTCTGCAAACCATCTCGTTTTTGTCGTGCGATCCCTTTTCCTTGTCGTCCCATATTCATGGTGCCTATCTCAGGTGCTCGCACTTCTTATTGGCGGTTACGCGCGATCGGTCGAAAACATCTCATGTAAGCCACCCTGAAATCTGTAGCACGTGCTCCTTCTATAATTATACAAAAACACGTGCTCCTTCTACGTGCACAGTCAGCTTATGGTATTTCGCGTGTGACCCATATTCATGGAGTTTATCTAATCTCATGGCTTCTCTGATTGGCGATTATGCGCGATCGGTCGGAAATATCTTTTATACGCCATCTGAAATCTGTCGCGCTGATAACTTCTGCATGAATATCCATAATTCGATTCTACGCCCAGGAATATTCTATGCGTCTCTGATTGGCGGCAATGCTCGATCGATTTGTATAACTCTCCTGCTTGCCATCTTAAGGTGACCGGTGTGGACTGCAACATAATTATATATGGGCGGTTACTCCCGATCTGTCGGGGAAATCACACTGTTTCCGTAAAAAAGGGCCCCAAGGTGGACAGTTCTGGTAGTATCGTGTATGCCGATGTCACTTTTTCCAGGAAAACCTGTTTCGCTCCTATAAGGGAAACGCAGGACCTTGCAGCTTTTTTTTGAAAAAATCTGCGAACCGTCGGTGTATAATGTTGAGTATAATCGGATCTGTTTGCGACACGACAGAAAAAATACACCTCGCGACAAAAAAAAAGGTGCTTTCCTACAAGACGCCAGGTGTCGGTTCGGATCTGCAGCTCTTTTCTTTTGCCTTTGGACAAAAGTAACTTCGCGAGATAATTGATTATCCTTGGGTGATATATCACTTTTCAAAGCCTTAAATTTTCAAACACTTACGGTTAGAGAGATGGGAGATCAAGTCCAAACAACACGAGGAGTTAAGAAAGTGCTCGATCTGATGATGAAAAAGGGACTCGGCATTTCTGAAGTTGTCACTCCCCTGATGGAGGCTTCTCCTGTGTAATAAATAATAATAATAAAACATTTACGTCGATGAGTAAGGCAATGCCTTCGGAACGATCTACTCGAGTCTGTTCCCCTCATACATGACAGTCTGCAAGGCAGGAAGCATTCCACAGAGCATGGAAGCATGGGTGACAAGGCACTAATTAAGCGTGTCTGCCACCAGCGTCGGAAAAAACATCAGAGGGCCGCGGAGCTGATGCACGATGGTGATGGAAGCGGAGTGGGCGGTGGTGGTGATGAAGTGAAAAAGCCCACGGGTGCTCCGGCCCCTGGGCCAGTGGTAACCCCGCAGAGCCGGAGCCCTACGGGGCCCTAGCCCCATGGGGGTTTACATAGTTGCCTAGCATTTCCCCTGCGGCCTTTAACACCTCATTTTCTTTCCTATTTTTTGTGCATAGTTCTTGAATGCTGGGCGCTTCCTCTATGGTGTCACTTTCAGGTATGACTCCCGTTTCATGTAATATGGATCTTTCTCTCGCATGACGCCTACACATCCTAGACAATTTTTTCAAAAGTGTTTTCACCCCACGGTGTGGAACCCCGATCCCTTTCAAAACTTTGCCAAAACCCTCTGGTAAATACCCCATGATAGCAAGTTCCTCTGGCCACTCAACCGCATTAAGAAATGGGGTTCCTCCTGCATTCCCGTGCTCGCCATCCAGGTGTGCTCCAGGGTACTGATCTCGTTGCTCCCCATTATTCCTGTCCCCAACCCACGGGCATAAACGGGGCGGCAACAGACAATCTCTCTCATTAAGGGCTTGCTCAATCATGTCCGGGTGCAGGCCCGTTTCTTTGAGCAGTTTAGGGGTAATCTTTTTATGCGGAACTACATTAAGGAACCATTGAACAGCTTATATTGCAGTTTATCATTGTCAAGTTTCTTACTAACGGGGCATCCCATGCTCTCACTATCAATGGACAATATGACTACATCTGAGTACTTATCTTTGTAACATCCCTCCCCTGGCATTGTGTAGGGTCCTTTGCCTGACCAGTAATCATGTGGGATGAACGGTATGGTCCCCCTTGGGTATTTGAAGATTAACTTAAAACCTTTTTCTGTCCACTTCTCCTGTGTTACTTGAGGACACGGATGTGACGCGCGGTGAGACCTTGGCTGCTGCGACAACGACCACGACGGTGGCACCTGCTGACCCGATGGCTATCTTGTTGCAGACACTTGCAGTAGGACAACAGGCGACGCAGCAGGCTCTTCTGCAAAACCAAGTGATGATAAAAGGAATGACTGCTCGTCGGAAGAGGTGTGAGGCGACCTCAACTTCAAGAGCGGCAAAGACGCCGGTTATGAAGACGCCGGCTGGCGACAAGTTCGTCGCCAACCTGAAAAAAGTACCCTACAAGCGTAGTGCCCCAAACTGTTTCCCGTTCGTCCACCTACTCTGGCGACGCTGGGGATGCCTTCGCGGCTCTGCTGGCGACGCCGGGGATGCCTTCGCGGCTCTGCTGGCGACGCCGGGGATGCCTTAGCGGCTCTGCTGGCGACGCCGGGGATGCCTTAGCGGCTCTGCTGGCGACGCCGGGGATGCCTTAGCGGCTCTGCTGGCGACGCCGGGAATGCCTTAGCGGCTCTGCTGGCGACGCCGGGGATGCCTTAGCGGCTCTGCTGGCGACGCCGGGGATGCCTTAGCGACTCTGCTGGCGACGCCGGGGATGCCTTAGCGGCTCTGCTGGCGACGCCGGGGATGCCTTGGCGGCTCTGCCGGCGACGCCGGGGATGTCTTAGCGGCTCTGCCGGCGACGCCGGGGATGTCTTAGCGGCTCTGTTATTTATAATACATTTACGTCGATGAGTAAGGCAAGGCCTTCGGAACGATCTACTGGAGTCTGTTCCCCTCAAACATAACTGTCTGCATAGCTGCAGGAAGCATTCCACTAAATATGGAAGCAGGAGGCGGCTCGGCACTAAGGAGACGTTTCGGCCACCAAGTCGGTCAAAAACAGCAGCAGGTCACGGAGCTGATGCCTGGTGGGGATGGAGAATCGGGCAGTGGGGGTGGAAGGTGAGGACCCAGGGGTGCCCCATCCCCTGGGCCTTCGCCCCCGTGGGGCTGAGACCCCAAGGGGCCTCAGCCCCTGAGGGGCAGGGGGAGGAGGGTTTTATTCAAAGTGATTTCCTAGTATGTTACTAGCATGCTTTTTGATTTATGTGCTCTTTTTATTTTTCACACTGAGTTTCATGATGCTTGGGTTTTCATTAGTGATTTTATCCTCCGGCATGATACCCGTTTCATGGAGGATGCTTCTCTCCCTAGAGTGCCGTCTGCATATTCTGGATAACTTTTTCAGCAAGGGTTTAAGCCCGCGGTGAGGAACTCCAATCCCCTTTAATACTTTTCCAAAGCCTGCTGGTAGATATCCCATGAGGGTGAGCTCCCTTGGCCACCTTGTGGCGTTTAGGAAAGGGGTGCCCGCCACGCTTCGATGTGCTCCGTCCAGGTGTGCACCTGGATACTGCTCCTGCATGCCCGGCATAACACTATCCTCAGCCCACGGACACAGCTGGATCGGTAGCGGACACTCTCTCTCCTCAAGTGCGTGTTTTATCATATCGGGGTGTATTCCCATTTCTTTGAGCATTTTAGGTTTTAACTTCTTGTGCGGTACAACATTCATAAACCACTTTAACAGTTTATTTTTCGGTTGCTCGTTATCCAGCTTGCTGCTCACAGGACAGCCCATGCTAGCGCTATCAATGGACAATATGACTACATCCGAGTAGTTATCTTTGTAACATCCCTCTCCTGGTAGTGTGCAGGGTCCCTTTCCAGACCAATAGTCATGGGAGATAAAGGGAATGGTCCCTCTTGGATATTTGAAAATCAGTTCAAAGCCTTTGTCCGTCCATTTTTAAAGGTTTTTTGGAGACAATGGCAGGATCCAGATCCCCTCGAAGCCTTCCGAATTAGTGGCCGCTTCCAATCCACGTGACAGGGTCGCCATGACCGCAGATGCTTCCCTCTTCACATCTCCATCGAAAGGCGGGTTTCCATAGACCTTGTAGCCCTTGCCAGTGATCATATTTATATATGCATCCATTGCTAGTCCGTCCCAACCAATTCTCCCTTTGTGGCAGAAAGGTCTTAGCGCTTTTTTCATTGCTTCTGTGGGTATGCATCTTCTCCTACTGATCCTCGGATGTGAGTTTACCGGGTTGCAGAAAAGCTCACATCCGTCTTTTTTCTAACCCTCTTTCATCTATGATTATGTCCAGAAGGTCTGGTCTTATAGCATAGCAGTTTTCCGGGTCTCCTGATTCATTGTCACAAGCTATTAGTGCTGAATGAATATCATTAGCCCGTTGTGCATATCTGCTAAGAGATGTCTGGGGTGTGTCCGTTGTTAGTTTGTGCCATCCCATTAGCTTCCAGAATTCTTTCATTTTGATATACTGCAGGTCATGAAAGGTTTGACTCCCACTTTCATGTGTGCTGGACAGCTGGAGGGTGAGGCAGATACTGCTACCGTTCCCTTCCTTGTTTTCGAGGGCCTATACATATTGGCTTCTGGCAGGGCAGCAAGTGGTCGTGACACTGTTAGGTCCTTATCTATTTCTGCCAGCGGGAAGATTTTGTCTGCGGTAAATGTGGGTGTGCCTACCATCTATTATCATTTTGGGGTCACCTTTAATGGCTTGTGTTATTATTTCGTTCATCTCTTCATTCTGTCTCTCTCGTAGCCTATGTAACTCATCCCCGTCCCCGGGGCACTTGAGTTGTATGTGTTTGTAAGCGCACGCGTCTCCGGTGTCACATTTGGGACACATCGGGCTGCCTCCTTGTCCCATTCTATATAACCTATGGGGGGCATTTTGGAGGCCTGTCAACTCCCTACATCTGTATGCTGTGTAGTATTTGGTGGCAATCTTGGATTCATCCTTAGCTGGTTTAACATGATTTCCTCCGGTAACCTCAAGGTCATCCCTTGCCCATTCATGCCCTTCCATTTTTTATGGTGAATTAGCTTTTGGAGTTGCCTGATGTGGCTTCTGATGCTTCCCGTAATAGATTGTTCATGGAAGAAGATAGTGTAATCTAAGTCTCCTGATTCATCGAACCGTGTTTGTCTCCCACTGAATCTAAATGCCGCCCTTTTGGCTGTTCTATCTACTTTATCATGGAGTCTGTCGTTGTTGTGCCCTCTTATCCATTTGATCAGGAGCTTTTCTTGTCCTGATGTATTGTAATATCCTAACTCTTCCAAAAATCATTCTGATTGCTACCAAATCCCTTCTGTTTGGATCTTGAATCAGATCTCGAATGTTCAAGGATCCCGGGTCGCGATTTACAGCGTTGATGGTTGCCATGGAGTCGATTACGTGGGTAAGAGGAGTTATGGTGTTCAGAATTTCGTCCTTCCGGTCTTGTAGTAACTTTCTAAGTCCTAAGATTTCCGCGGTGGTGGAGCTGGGATTCTGTATGTTCTCAGTGATTCCAGCTGTAGTGGAGGTGATTGGGGCTTCTCTCGGTATATTATGTTTGCCTAGGGTTGGAATCGTGCCTCCCTCCTCAAATCTCATGTATGCTGCTCCGCAGCTTGAGAAGGACGTGCTTTTGTATAGCGAGCCATCACTTGCAAAGTCAAAGGGAATTCTCGTTTCACCCCTTTCCCTCGTGTCCTGATCCTCATCCTCCGAGGCGCTAGGGCAGCTAAAGTCACTATTTTCTGCTGCACATGAGTTATTACACCTCACTTTGAACAGGTCCTTGAGCCTTTGTGTCACATATACCAGATACTCTTTCCCCTGTGTAGTTTTCTCTCCATTAGCGTACGCTGAATTGTTTGTCTCCATGTTAAGAATATTGTAATTCACTGGTAAAAGGATTGTTCCATCCTGAAGGAGCTGGTAGTCATTGATTTCGAGACTGTCTCTCGTCCTGTCGTCTATGCTGTATCTCCCCTTCCCATCAGAGCTGTAACGTTCCAATTGAAGGGTGCCGGACTCACTATCGACGCCTCTAATTTTAACTAGCTCAATTTCTTCTTGGCACAGTCCTGACCCTTTCCAACAAAGCATGCCTTCCTCTGGAGCCTGTTGTCTATTGGGCGCACCTTACGGTGGGTTAACCCACCGTAAGAGGTTTTCGGAAACCGCATGCTAGTGCTGGCATATTGTGACAACTTGGCAAACCCATGCTTTTTGACACACCTTAGGTGTTGTATTAATGCGTAGACTTGCAAAAAATACTAGACATATCGTATAGGTGTGCCTTATATACGCCCTAATATCAAGGGGTCAAGCAGAAAAATGCCCCAAATCCTTACGGTGGGTTACCCCATTTTTTCATCTATGGGTAGATTTTAAGAACGCAGTTCGCATCTGGAACATGTATATTAGAATGTTCTATCATCTATGACACCTAGGGGACCTCCCTTAGATGGGGTTCAATTATCATCTAATTATAGATGGAATTCTGAGGCGGTTTACACGCGGGGGTATGGCTTGAAAAATGCACTGAATATACATAAATACGGTGCATTACAATAGGGTTTGGGTTTCTGAAATAACATCACACCATGTTATTCAATTGGGATGAAACTTTGCATGCACGTGCTGTAATGTATTACCAAGCATTATTATGAGTTACACACAGATATCCTATCTAGAATTGCACATTTCTTGCACCGAGAGGTCATATAACTTACAGTTCTCATCGAAAGTTGCTCGTCCAGAACGAAGGAGAGGGACTTTTGGTGCTCGTCATTGTCATAAGCAAATACCACGCTGAACCGTTTGCCATATGCCTTCGTAGCGTCATAGAAGGCGACTGTCGCGTCAAGGGGATACTCCAGGGGGTCGTCGCAAACGTCTTTGAACTCCTGAATGGCCCATTCACGGCCACAAGCACCGGCCGGAACATTGAGTTTGCAACCTACAAGTTTTTCAGGGTGTTTCGTTGTTTTCGCTTGCGGTGGCATGTTTTTTTGCTGCCTTGTCGGCGATCTAGCGGTATATTTTCCATTTCACATGGTGGATATGAGTCTAAAGTCAATGTGTGTCACGTGTATGACCCGATATACTGCTTTAGAATGATAATAAATAGCTAAGACCTTAGGGTATGGTTAACCCACCGTAACGCCTCGTTACGGTGGGTTACCCCACCGTATCCCCAATAGACACTGTGGCGTATCTCTGTACTTCTGCTTGACCTTCCGTAGTTCGATTTCAGTGCTGTCACAAAGGATTTCTGCCTCAAGGGCTGTGAACCATGCGGGTGGATTTGCTCCTTGGAGGCTGTGTTTGATCCTAAGAAGTTCTTCCCATGTTAACATAAGCCCCCCGCATGGTTGGAGGAAGGAGCCCGTGTACTTGATGTTCCGGGTTGCCACAAGCATGCTTATCTTGTCATACACCGTTCTGGGGAGTGAGGAGTAAAGAAAGGTTTCCATTTCCTCGTAGTCCTGTGAAATGCAATGTTTGGTATCAATGGAGTACCCGTATTTGGATAATAAATGGCTCACCCTTTTGAACCAGTTGTTGCAGTTATCTGCAGCCTTCTTAAAAGGGAGGTGGTGTGATAAAGGTGAGCCCTGAATGTTTAGTTCTCTCATTTCTCTTTCCATGATGTAGCTTGCCATTCTGCTCCACGTGCTGCTGCTTTCCTTGTAGAGGTGTGCATTTGGGATATTTTGTAGTCCTTGAGTGTTAACACGCTATTCGATGAAAACGACATTATGGAATGTCATTTTTCAATTTAATTATAGATAGCTAAATAATTCCAAGGCGTACGAAAATAACGTATTTTCCGACGAGACGTGAGACGCACGTATAAACGCGGGTGCCGGTGAGGCTAATAGATACGTACGTATGAGTGCTTAAATAAATTCTCAAGCACATGCAAGCATTCAATGTGGTAAACACGATACAAAATATGATGCGGTGACTAATTTCATTTTGTACATGTGTTTTATTAATGTTCAGGACTAGTCGTTAGCACTGCGACCACAATCTACGCGGTATCTGCTCGGATACGTACGTATGAGTGCTTATAATAAATTCACAAGCACATGCAAGCATTCAATGTGGTAAACACGATACAAAATATGATGCGGTGACTAATTTCATTTTGTACATGTGTTTTATTAATGTTCAGGACTAGCTGTTAGCACTGCGACCACAATCTACGCGGTATCTGCGTTCATTCCAGGTTCAAGATAGGCATTTGGCACGGCGTGCACTATTTACTCGGCTGGTGCGTCTCCGGCAGGTGCGGGGGGATCGCTGTCTCCTGGTGCGCCTTCTCCTGCCTCTCCTTCTCCCTCTTCTCCTTCTTCAGGAGGTGCACCAGTACCGAGTGCCTCGGGTTGCCCAGAATCCGTGCCGGTTTCAGCGGGTGCACCTTCAGCGGGTTCTTCACCGTCGCCATCAATCAACTGGTTGATGTCCGCAGCGCACTCGGCGATTTCTTTCGCCTTTTTGAGGTTTTCCTCCTCTATGCGTGCATCCTCTTTGAGCTTCGCCGTTTCCTCGAGTGACATGCATTCCGTATCGCCGTCAGGCTCGTCGGTAATGTTCCCAAGCCGCTGACTGGCTGCTAGCACCATGTCTTGGTCGGAGTCGAACGCGACAGGTTCCTTTTGCTCTTCCCACCGCTCCCGACCCAGAGCACTCTTTCCTTTTGGTGACTTGCACAGACAGTCTGGACATCTCATCAAAACTTGAATTTAGAAAGCATTTAAAAAGCACAAAATGCATTTTCAAACACTTTACAAAATCATTTAATGAAATGTACTGCAGTGCCTGCCTTTGGCAAATGAGGATTCGAACAAAAGAGAAATGTATATGTTACGGCATGAGCCCGCCGCGAGCATATGCTGGCGCATTTTAGCACAGGCGCGCCTGTGCTGAAATCGTTAGCACAGGCGCGCTCATGTTGAATCAACCAGCCCCCCTCGTAGCATGAGCTCGCTCCCCAAACCATCCCGCATCACCCTCCAAACCATCCCCCATTACCCCCAAACCATCCCCCATTCCCCCCAAACCATATTTTTTAGGGTTTTCTTAGGTTTTTTGGGGGTTTTCGGATGTGGAAGCGCCGCTTCACGCACGCGGCCGTCGAGGCGCACAACAGCCGGGCCCCACCAGCGGACCACTTCGGCCTTGATGGTCCTCTTGAAGCCCTCCTGCTCGACGCTGCACAAGAGTATCTGCGCAATTCCATCAGCGCCCTCCCCCCAGAATTCTCTCCTGCATCAGCAAACTCGGAGCGACGTTTCATGGCGGGGGATATGACGCGTGGCGCGGCGCGGCGTGCAGCATGACGTGCGGCATGACGCTGCCACGCCGCACACAAGGTCGCTGAGGTGTTGTCGAGGGCACCTTCGAGAGGTCATCCGAGGTTGCGCTCGCATCGGCGGCAATCCAAGGCACGTCATCATATCTTATCATGGCTCGCGGACCACACGTGGCGTCCAACCTTGCCCTGTCACCACAACCCGCCCCTCGCGCAAACCCTCAGCGTATTCACAGCCGATGGATCCAAACCTCCCGCGTCCCGTGACGCCTCGGCGCAGCTCTGCCCGCGGTGTGGCGCTCCGCTCTGCTCCAGCCGCGCGGGAGAGAAGAGGCCTCGGGGTCCTAGTAGGCGCCCCGGTGCATCCCCGGGGGCAGATGGCTGCACGGCAACCGTCGATGCGCAGTCTACCTGGCAGTGTTATCGCTGCGCAAGTTGCAAGACGAGTATGCAATCGCGTAGCCCACACACTGAACGGCATGAGATCGGCCAACAAAAGCCAGCCCACCATCATCCCAGTGGATGTGAGAAGCAAATCAAGAGCAGGGCGGGGCCGTGAAAAGATACCACAAACGCATACATATTCCCAACCCAAATGCGTAGCCCACACACGCACAACTCTGTAACGTGGTTGGAGCGGAGCCGGCGGGCTGGGTGATAGGGGTGGCACCACTGCTCCGTGTACCATCGCTTGCGGTCTTCCAGTGTCTTACCACCGAGCACTATATCCCTCCATTGCCTGAGCGAGTACATCCGGCAGATGGGGGTCTACTTACGATTGCCCCCTGAACTTTTTTTGTGCCCCCTGAAAAATTGCCCCCTGAACTTTTTTTTCAGGGCCTGAAAATCACTTTCAGGGTCTAAACTTGTTTTATACTAGGCTAGTTATACACCTTAGAAAAAACTTCATGGATAATATAATTTTTACATTAATTTTCAGGGCCTGAAAATTTGGAATTCACACTCTTAAGATGCCCCCTGAACTTTATTTTCAGGGCCTGAAAATATTATTCACTTTTCGTGTTATATAAAGTTTAGAATTATATTCTCATGTCCTCATCTTGCCCCCTGAAAATGGTTTTCAGGGCCTGTAATTTTACAGTGTTCAAGCCCTGAAAATTCACATAAGGCATTTTCAGGGCCTGAAAATGAGTTTTCAGGCCCTGAAAACACTTTTCAGGCCCTGAAAAGTACTTTTCAGGCCCTGAAAATGACTTTTCAGCCCCTGAAAATGACTTTTCAGCCCCTGAAAACCATTTTCAGGCCCTGAAAATGAGTTTTCAGGCCCTGAAAACCATTTTCAGGCCTTGAAAATGAGTTTTCAGGCCCTGGAAACCATTTTCAGGCCCTGAAAACCATTTTCAGG
>LGRX02012153.1:15189-30200 GCA_001247695.2 Cymbomonas tetramitiformis
CCACCCCCTATGCGTGTGCGCACCCTCAGCTCAACCCACCCCCTATGCGTGTGCGCGCCCTCGAGCTCAACCCACCCCCTATGCGTGTGCGCACCCCCCACCGCTCATTCTTTGGTTGAGTTGGAGGGTGCAGATGAGCAAGGGGGGCCATTCTTTGGTAAAAAGAAACATACCTTTGTAGATGAGACAGATGATGGAAACTCGAAACGTAATTTTCCTACATGGACCACACAAGAACGAAAAGGTTAGAACTCCAAGCCTAAAGAAAAGGAAAGATCGGACGTCCAAACAAAGAGGGTGAAAAGAAGATAGAAAGCACACCTTTATTGTGTGGCATCCCGGGTTTTCACCGAGACCTCAGCTTGAGCTTTTTCTTCAGGCCCTGAATAAAAGTTCAATGCCTTAACAAGTTGTTGAGGGCCTTAACAAACAGTTCAAGGATCATTCTTTGGTAAAAAGAAACATACCTTTGTAGAAGAGATAGTTGATGGAAACTCGAAACGTAATTTTCCTACATGGAGCACGCAAGAACGAAAAGGTTAGAACTCCAAGCCTAAAGAAAAGGAAAGATCGGACGTCCAAACAAAGAGGGTGAAAAGAAGATAGAAAGCACACCTTTATTGTGTGGCATCCCGGGTTTTAACCGAGACCTCCAAACCGCAGTTTGGCGCTCTGTTTGAGCTAATGCCACGTTCGCAATGCAAACTGAAAAAAACTGTCCTCAAAAAGATAGGGTTGCGAAGAGATCACCCATCTCCTCGAAAGTTAACCAAATGAAGTGATGAAAATACTTAAATGGGGTAGATTTCCGCGAGGAAGACGCCGGTAAAGTCCAAACCGCCGTCAGAATAGCAGTTTTCCCGCTATCGAAGGGTCTGCCGATCTGTGAATTTGTGAACAAGAGAAACTTCGAGTGCAAACGCGTATGATTAAGCGTAGCTAGAAAATTGTCATGTTACCATACAATATAACGGAAATAAAATACAAATCAACTGTTAGAAGATCGTAGTGCACCATCTCGTCGAAACTTCCCAAAGCCAAAGAGCGTTCCAAGCGCTAGCGTAAAACTCTTCTAGAGTGGCCCACAACAAGGCGTGGACATTCTGAAACAAAATATTGTTACCAAATAAAATAAAATACTGCGCTAGAGCTGCTTTAAAATGCCCCAAAGGGGTTATTTCACCGCTTACTTGAAGCGCGGTCAAGTCCGAAGTGTTTCGAAAATTCAGGGGGCGCTCCACTATAAAGTTAATTTATATATTTTTAAGAGAAAATCGTGTGATGGTTGTATAATTTCATGACACTGCCTCTGCCCCCTGAACTTTTCATCGTAAGTAGCCCACCAACTGCCGGAACTACTCGATGAACCCCTTTTATTTTTTCTAGTTTTATATGCCCTTTTTGGGGGTTTTTCTAAATTTTTTGAATTTTCTTCAAAAAACCCCGATTTTTTTGCAATTTCAGGAATATTTTTTGTTCACTTCGTCCCTATTTTTTATTGGGTTTGCCCCGTTTTTTTTTATCTTCTTCCAGGCATAAAACAACCTACAACCGCTAGCTCACCAACTCGAGTTTACGGCGCGCGCCAGGACTTCTCTTAAATAAAGCACAAACGCGGACTAAAAACATTAAACGCGCAAACCCTTAAAAACCTACACCGCACAATTAAAAGTCTCACGACAACATGCCTTCCGTTTACAAGTTTGTTGACTACTTTCTTGCCGGACCTCATGACCGTGAGATGATTGCAACCCACCACATTCAACACTTGCGCTGCAATGACTGTCGACTTGAGCAGTGGCGCCTTTCGACTCATTACAACGTGCGCAACATGGAACGTGGAAGAAGAGACGCCGGGTTCGCCAGTTGGCGCTTCGTCCGTCGCACCCGGTCGCATTTAGTTTTTGAACTGATGGCGCGCGAAGGAGACTACCCCGACCGTGGTGGTAACGAGTGGACTACGCCGCGGACCATGATTGTCCCAGCAGACATTCCTGGCGGGACTCCGGGCTGTCATTGGACGCTTTTCTTCATGCTCGTTTGTCCCCGCCGCTGGGATCAGCCGATGTGTAACTGTTCTAGGCCGTTCAGAAACTCTGAACATTTCGAGCAACTTTGCACCTCATGCCGATGTGAGACGTAGGCGAACATTATAGTTTGTTTAGACTGGAAATATTTAAAGAATTTGTTTGTATAAAATGTAAGCCGTGTGTGGTTTGTAGATAAACTTTACATTCGGCCACTAGTCTTTCGTATATTAAAAGTTGTCGTCATTGTGGACTGGTATATTTTATGTGCTTATTTTCTTGCCGTAGAAAAGTGTGTAAGTGTTTATTCTTGCAGTGTTCGGGACGAGTGTGTGCAAATCTCGCAGCTCCCTACGGTCCTAGCAAATTGTAGTATGTGTACTAAAGGTGTCCTAAAGGCATAGTAAAGGACAGTTAGTACGTATGGGCGTTAGTATGCCGGTAGCATAGTATATTACAGGCATACTAACGCCATATTGGCCTGTTAAGATGCGCGTACTACAGGCGTCCTAACGGCACTGCGCCTTAAGTATGCGTTGGCCCCAACTGGAGCAGGGGTGAGTGGTGGGGCACGTGTGGGTGTGCAGATCACTGAGATGGCGTTTTATGGTGACTAGAAGGCCAGGGGAAGTTTATTCCGCGGAGTATGGTGGGATTCGGGGAAAGTAGTACGCGGGCTGAGTTTCTCGGAAATGTAGGGACGTTAGGATGGCGTTAGCATGCCTCTAGGATGTCATTAGGAGGTTGGCGTTAGGACGTAGTTAGGATGCTCGTAGGCAAAGTTAATACGCTAATGGCACTCTAGCGGCACTGCGCCTTATAAAGTATGCGTTAGTTGTACTACTGCAGGGGTCGTTACCAAGGTCACAATTTGCAACTGCCTGCATGGCATGTGGCAAGCAAAAAATAAACTAGCAGCGATTCATGTCTCATACATCGACCTCGTCGTCGTCCTATGTCCTTGATCCCTCGAAGAAGTCGGCCGTTGGGTCGAGAATGACCGCGGTCTCCATGCACGGATGTGGTACAATAACAACCTGCTGTTCTACTCTATTGGCTAATATGAATGGCTCCATGTTGTCAAAGGCCGCGCGGTCTACGTGCGGGTTGAAGGTATAGACCGTCTTGGTCAAGTTATCCGGGCCGAGAATGGAGTGACGTCGACGGTACTCCTTGATCTGTTCGTCGGTCGGCTTAGCGAACCAATCGCATTTCAGTAAGATGTAGACCTTTCCTGCAATCTCCACCCGCAATATTCTCGTAATACGGCCGTGCCTGCATATCACCAAGCCCACGATTGTGTAAACAGCTAAGTTAGTATGTCGTTAGGACATTATGCGCATCCTAATCGAGTCATAACGACATCCTAAAGACATGTTAAAGGTAGAATAGTGCGTGCTCCTTTCTCACCTTGCCACGGATTTTGGCTCACCGTGCTCGTCCACTTCCTCACTCGCGAAGAAAGTGCGAAAGTAGCTGTGTACGGTGCGCTTGTTCCGATCGGTCGTAGCGTAGCGCGTAGGTAATCAGCGTCGCCGATCTTGACGTGCGTGAAGTTATAGCAAACCGGTGTCGGCCCCGCCATGAGCAACATCTCGTACTTGGTGAACTGTCGGCCCAACCATTCCGTAGGATCCGCGTACGCTCCAAATGGGGGCTCGCGTATGTGCTCAGGTTTGCCCTCCCTTGCACACACCGCGTTCCGGTACTTCTTGTTTCGCAGTCGCATCTGTGCATTCCAACTATGCACAGCGATACGATACCGTTAGTACTTTAGGCGCGTCCTAAATATGCAACAACGGCGTCATAAGGGCATAAACAACCGCTCGGGGAATGGGGCCACAAATCACCTGCGCGCGTCTTCCACATACTTCTCCCACTTCTCCACCAGCTCTCGATAAGCCGGCAATTCAGTCCGCATCCAAACCTTCAAGGCCTTAATGTCATCATCTCGCAAGACCACACGTTTCCCCCTAGCCGATACCTCAACCGCAATTGCCCCGCGGCTCCCCATGGTCACGGCCGCCGGCATCCGGGTGGAGTGGTCTTCCGAAATGAAAGTGATTAACCCACGCACCAAATGCAACACCTTCACCCGCTTGATGCAGTTCATTATGGCTGGAACGGGTAGGGAGTTGCTCCTCGCTAGGCTTTTGATGTGACCGTTCAAGGACTCTCGAAGGCGTACATCCATACCTCCCGCATGGGACCATACTTCTCAAGTTGTTGGACGAAGTGAGAAAACATGTGAGTGTTAATCACACACCAAGCATACGCTGGCCCGGTCGCCTCCAACTCCTCGAAAAATGACTTGATTTCTTGTGCGAGTGGCTCCATATCCTGCACGTACGCAGCAATTCGTTAGGGCCCGTATGATGTACGAAGCATGTTAACGGCATCATAACATTATACTAACTATATCCTAACCGTTTACCTTAGGACGCACTTGTGTCGTCGTGATCTCCCGCACGATCGTGGTCATTTTACCCACTAGCTTGGCCAATCGATTGGCGGGCTGCCCTTCATCTCGTGGCCAAGCGCAGACTGTCGACAAGATACTGTTTTGCACGAGCTTCAAGCCGTCGTGAGCCCGAATGTGCTTGGCGGCTTTCTTATCGGCGGTAGTTTGCAACAATCGTTTGTGGCCACGCCCCCATCTTTCCACCGCCCTTATGCTCTTCAAGAAACTGCGCGCTGTCTCCAAGCTTCGTTTCGTGGTAGACCTTCTGTCAGGGCGGGGTGGAATCGCGAAAGGTCCGTGATTCATCTTGTACATCAATACCTCCTTACCTGCGTCACATTATTTCAACTGAGTATGCCGTTAGTACCCCTTCGTGACACCGATAGCACGTGGTTAATACACTATCGGCACGTTATGCACATCCTAACACGTGCACATTTGCCTACCTTGAGCATTCTTCACCTTGGTTGTGGCATGCCACGTGGGATGGACACCGTCCGCTTTCGCTTGCTGGCGGAGGGCGTCGTTGAAGTCGACCCCCAGCAAGGTTGCAGCGATTCTGTTCACCAGGTTCATGATGTCATGCATGCCATCTAGGATGATATCACGGTAGATCTTGAAGTAACCCAACCGAGTAAAAACGCTCGAGAACTTGACGCCCGTATTCCGCATGCTCTCCTCCAAGGTCGCTCCCGAAAGTTCGGGGTCTCCGCTATCTCGCAGATCTTCATGCATTGCGGCATGACGCTTGTACTCGGCGTCCGTGCGCAACGGTGGAGTGCCTAGACCGAAGAGAAAACAAAGTAATCAGCAAACACTCATTTACACCGCATGCATTATACGGCTAGCACGCCTTTAGGCTTTTAAGTACATCCTAACGCCAACCTAACGACGTGCTACTAGCATACCTGGCGGATTTTGCTTGCTGAAGAGGTACACCATTTTGTGCATTAATGTTGACCATGTCCCCCAAATTTTGCATACTAGGCACGCGGCGTATGCACCGACGTCCATGATTTGTGCGGCTTCAACCGCTCCCTTGTAGTCCATAAGTATGGCAAAGAGCATGACCTTCAACCGCACGTGCTCGTTGGTGTACGAGTCCCAACACAAAAAACCTTCGTCCCACAACACCACGAGCTCGTCCAGAGGTGGCAATATTCACCGGACCACGCGGTGGTGCCAAGGGTACTGGGTGAGGTGCTGGGTGACACATGGCCATTCGGGCTAGTCGTGGCGCACGCGTTTTGGCCACCGGTCGGTCTTGTCGTTGGAGGGAAAGCCCACGGTGACCCGGGGCCGCACGGGGTGTACTTGCGGACGCCTGCACGAACTGGTCATCGTATGCATCGGGGGGAAGTTGGCGAGTCCATTGTTCACGTAGCGCGGAGAAATGCTCTCCGGGGCGAAGTGCTTTACGGGGCATCGCAGGCCTGTGACCCCCCCCCCGTAGGCGCGTTAAGACGTGGTTAGTACGTCATAAAGGAGTCCTAATGCCACACGTTAGGGTGTCATTAGGATACCGTTAGGATGGGCGAACTACAGGCATCCTAAAGGCCTCCTAAAGGTGTCCTAAACCAGGGAATCTTTTGAGGAATATTCCTCTAGGCCTGTTAAGACGCGGTTAGTACGTCATAAAGGAGTCCTAATGCCACACGTTAGGGTGTCATTAGGATACCGTTAGGATGGGCGAACTACAGGCATCCTAAAGGCCTCCTAAAGGTGTCCTAACCAGGGAATCTTTTGAGGAATATTCCTCTAGGCGCGTTAAGATGTGCACCCTAAAGCACGCCCTTAGGACACCTTTAACATGTTGTCGCCGCTAGCATGTAGTTAGCACGCCTTTAGCATGCGTGGCGTTAGCATGTTAACGGCGTCTAGTCTCACCTAGTATGCCCCTAACGGCGTGGCGATAGCATGTTAACGGCGTCTAGTCTCCATTAGTGGGTACCGTAACGGCATACTAACAAAGACGCATGCAAACAAAAAAAAACAAAAAACTGCAAGTCTGGCGTTAGGATACTAAATGACACCATAATAAGAGCATGCTACCGGCATAATATCCGCGTAATGTACATGGCATGCTAAAGGGGTACTAACGTCATATGACTTGTATGACATAAGCTATAAGACCCAAAAATAGCGAAAAAACAAAAAACAAAAATTTGGCAGGGAAATGGGCAAGTTGAAGGGAACACACCCCTCCAAGCAAAATGTTGGTTTTGTTTTTTTTGCCATAGATATGAAGCATTTTGTGCGCACGATTTTTTCAAAATGCGCAGGAGCAAAAAAATAAATATAAACAAAAGAAATAAAATGAAAAGTTCTCACCGCACCGCACCGCACCGTCGCGTCGCGTGTCCGAGACAGACCGACCGCGACCTGCGCCGACCTGCGCTGGTCACTCGAGCGCGACAGCCGCGACGCGACAGGGACAGCGACAGCCGAACGACAGCGACATTGATTCACGATACTGATACTCATTGTCATACTATCCGATACTCATACAGATACTGTGACACAGGTGACACGCGACAGTCGACTGCGACTCGAGTGATGCGGGATGCCGCTGCCGATGCCGCGAGCCCGCGACGACCAGTTCGAGTTGAATATTCAAGCGAAGGGGAAGGTGAACGTTGAAGTGGAATACACTCAACACTGTGTCCATCGAACTACAATAAAGAAACTTTAAGTATTCACAAGTCAAAGGCAGCGGTGAACGCAGAGTTATCGGGTAGTGGGTGCTGTTTTATGTTTGTTCTTGGTATCATAAAAATACTGCACTACGCTACATATTCATAGTGAATGCGAGTGCTACTGTAATTTTTCTGCGCGCATGTCGGTGTGCTTAGCATCGAATTGAGGGGTGAACGAGAAGTAAGTTCTCGCTAGTCGTATGAACTAGATGAAGTTGGTTAAATTCCAACTCACCCCACTTGGCCTTCTTATTTTCCTTTGCTACTCTTATATTTCATCTTATGATATTTTGCGCTTTACTATCCATTGGTTTTGAGTTGCGCGTTGTTTTTCAGATCGGCTGAAAATGAGCGAGTGGAAATAACTAATTTTCAGCCCATGACCAACACCAAGACCTAAGGTGTGTGCGCTATCTTTCCTAGGTTGGTACATAAGAATTTGCGCGTTTGTGTTATGTGCTTGCTTTACTAAGCGTGGGTTTCCTTGTTGCGCTTTATTTTTCAGATCGGTTGAAAAGGAGCGAGTAGAGAAAGCAAATTTTCAGCCCATGACCAACGCCAAGACTTAAGGTAAAAGCTATACCCTTTCTAAGTTAGAACCTAAGCTGTTGTGCTTTTGTGTGAAGTTTCTCACTTGACTAAGTGTTGGTTTATTGTTCCACTTGCTTTTTCAGATCGAATGAGAATGGGCGAGTGGAAAATCTCGGAAGGTTTTACTCCAAGACCAACGCCGAGATTTCTCGCTTGTTGCACGTTGTTTTAAAGAGATTAGGTTGATTCCCTAGAGGCAATTTTCGGACTAGAGCCTTGTTTTGAGCGAATTAGGCTACGAATGGGGCAGCCCTACTTACGATTGGATTGTATTGTGGATAGTAAAAATATTAACGTTTCTAGACTTGTCAAAGTGCATTCAACCACGCATATGCTTTGTTGTGCATCACACTTGTTTATCACACTTGTTTATCACACCTGTTGTGCATCACACTCACCTATCACAATGTATCTCGCACCTCACAATGCATATGCCTTCGCATCAAGCTTCCCCCGATATGAATACTCGCAACGTTCGCGTTTGACTGCTTGTGTAGTTATGGCATAGTTAGTATGCGCCCTAACACACTAAAGCTATGCTAAAACCAACGTTAGTATGCCTTTACTATGTCCCAGATAGCATGTCGTTAGGACGCCTTTAGGGTGTCGGTGTTAGTATGTCCTAACGTCGTCCTATTAACATCATAATGGCATCCTAACGCCAGTTATAGTGCATGTGTTAGTATGTCCTAACGTCGTCCTACGAGCACCATAATGGCATCCTAACGCCTGTTAATATGCATTTGTTAGTATGTCCCAACGTCGTCCTACGAACATCATAACGGCATCCTAAAACCAGTTAAGATGCATGTGTTAGGGGCGTCCTAACGGCATCATATGCACGTACTAACGGGTCGTTAAGACGTATGGCGTTAGTATGCCGTTAATATCTAGTCTCCATTAGTGGGTACCGTAACGGTATCCTAACCGCATACTAGCGGCATACTAACTTGACTACATATACTGCTGTTAGTATGCATTTAGTACACCTTTAGTACACATACTACAATTTCCTAGGACCGTAGGGGCTTGCCGTCATCCATTAAACAAACCTTTATAACACGCTGATTCAACTTACACCCTAAATGTGCTAAAGGAAATATTTCCGTCATCGTTTATAAATAAACTTTTCGCTCTTAGCATCACATGAAATATAAAGCTTCAAATCAATATTCAAAACAAAGTTACCGGCGCGCATGTTTTGCCTCCAGAGTTTAACACGACTTCACCTTTTCTAGTGCCCTTCGCCCCATCGCCTACTCGTCTTCGTGCATTGACCAACTACGTTCTCCAATGGTTTTTCACGTGCTTTCGCGGACCACTACTAACCACAAGTCCGGGTGGCCGGCCCCCCAGTTAGGTTCAAAACATACTTCTTTCCCCGCCAAGATCCCTAACTAACTTTCACTAACTTTCGATGTTCTACTTCACGTTTGTCACTTTCATCTTCCGGTACGGATCACTCAATCCAAGACTCCCCACATGGCGCTTCGCGCAGCAGAACACCGCGTGAGATAAATAGTGCACCGCGCTCATGAAGTTTGCACGCTTCCTCTCCACGCCGATGAAGGCGCGTCCCATGCGAAGCGCTCCAATCCCAGTGGTTCCTGCGGAACACGTAATATCATTCAATACCCCGGCGTGTCCCTCGCGGCAAAACCAATGCATCCACAATGACACGCACCACTTCCCATGAACGGGTCCAACACCACCATGTCGATGTCGGTTGTGTACCGCTCCACCAACAGCTCCATGAGCTCCACCTTTTTCTGTCCCACCACCAAGGTCTTGCCATGCTCTTCGCAGGGCTTACCGCCCTTCAAGCATCCCACTACGGCGCAATCGTGCTTGAAGGTATCCTGCACTTGAACGGCTTGGAAAGGTCGTGCCTGATGTTCTACCTCGGTCTCAACGATGTCCATCCTCTGCTCCTCATCCAATTGCCTGAAGCTGACTTCCCAGCTCGCAGCCAGGTGGCTTTCCAAGGCCTTCTCAAAATGGCTACTGCCCGGTGGTATGGTACTGTCACAAGTACCAAAATGTATGCTTTATTATGGGCACTAGATGGGGTGTATGAGTCCCATGAAGGTTTTGAAAAATCATTTAGGACCATTTTGAATTGTTATTGATGCTGAAATGTACTCTCGTGAACTTTAGGTATGTGTATGTGCGGTGTGCTTTTGGGGGGTGTAACGCCATAAAATTAATTAAATTTTCTGGTACTGTCACAAGTACCAAGCGCGCGGTGACTTAAAAGGGCACGCTATGTGGCCACGAGGTGGCATGCATGATGTCAAATTTCATTATTGGGATGTATTCTAAGTGGTCGTCATGCGTTGTGCCATTTGAACGTCTTTAACGCAAGTATTGGGATTCGATAACACCCAAGGGTGTGATAAAATGGCCTCTCAGCATTTTTTGTAGTAATATCGGGAGCGGTTTCGTACTTAAGTTCCATGTGTAGAGTCCAAGTACGGCAACTTCTCATGCATGTAAAGGTCTTGAAAAATCGATATATGGGTTTACTTTTGATGTCATAAACGCTGGTGAGGCGATCCGACGTTATAATATACTTATTTCGTAGCTTTAGTGCCACGACTAGGCTCCAAAATCGAAGATAGCCCTCATACTTAAGGAATCTTGAGTTGGACCATTTGGTGGAGATGGGATGTTTAGCATGTCGCAGTTTCAGCGACGGGCAGTATGCCAACTGTCCCATGCTCACATCCATCATTGGCCATGTTATACAGCTTCAATTTGAGCCATCGCTGGGTTGAATAGAATCCCAAGTCTGTTCAAAAAGAAATCCGAAAGTAGCGCCATGATTTCGAAGACAAGTGAGACACCATTGTGTAACACAAAACTCCACCTTGTTGGCAATATGCATCCACTGGGAGGGCTACACGTAACCTATGGACCAATGGGGCATAATACAACTCAGTTTGGGTCGTTAAGGTAATGGTATATCATGGATATCACCATCAGGATGGAGGAGGACATCAAAAAAAATTCTAGCGTTTTGGTACTTGTGATAGTACCAGATTCGATTCTGGTACTATGACTAGTACCACTGGGCAGTAGCCAAAAAGCCTTCACCTCTTGGTAACTTAGGGCACGCAAAATGTTTCCAGTCCAACAATTCACCGGGTAATAATCAAAGTCAAGGTCCTTACATTGCTGCCCCCTGGTTTGGATGCTGGTCTTGAAGTCCAACTTCGGAGCCTCAAGCTTCCGTGCAAAAGTCGTGTACTGGTGTCCCACGGACTTTGGCGTGTTCGTGAAAGTCGCGTTGTTGCGGTTCCCCTCCGTCACGATGTACCCCGGCATTGTCTTGTACACCTGTGATCCTTCCCCCCTTTTCCCTCCCTTTCAGAAACGTAACAAAAAAAGCAAAAATAAAAGGGTGCCTTCAAAGCAACAAGTGTTACATCGATCCTACCGGGTGCTTCAACGCCTTCCAGCCCGCCTCCAAAGCTCGAAGGGCTTCACTGTCGCCTAAGGCACACACAATGGTGTCTCCGTCGTTTTCCCCCAGATCGGCGTATTTATGATCCTCAGACATGCCATCGTTGTTCGCGCACAGCTCGTCCAACTTGACTGCGAACGCATCCCAATCCACCTTCGTGTTGTACCCGGTCTTGCTCTCATGAGCGGCAGATGTGCCCGGCATCAACCGCACCAGTACCATGCCTGGTCTCTCCTGAATTCTTAACAACGGCAGGTCTCCGTTGCTTGTCATATCCTGTTTACATGCAACATCCGGAATCCCCGTAATCCACAACCCTACAAGGGTAGCCGCAGTACATGGTATGTACATGGTATGTAGAATGAATCGTACCATCATGGGGATCTGCCAATGGGGAAGGGAAGACGTAGGAGTAGCCTCGACATCCAAACATTGTCCATAGGGAGACCCATCCTCGCCAGCCGGTGGCTGTAGCCCCCTCCAAAACCCCTTAATGCCTGTCACATGCACCGATTTTGAGGTGCAAGAACCCCTTATTAGAGCAAGCCCTTCGGGTGCCTTCTTTAGTCAACCCCTATAGATGCCCCCATTTAAGCAATCCCCTTCAAGTAGACCCTTCTAAGAGGTATTCAACTCACCGCAGGGCTGGTCATCTCAAGTGCCAGTTGTTTTTTAGAAGCACGCGTAATCCTGGCCCGGGTCTTCTTGCCCGATGCCTGTTACCCCCTCCAAAGCATGCTCATGCCTCTCATTCCAAATCCATAGTTTTTGGTAAGGCATTAAAGTTAGATGCTTCCACGGGCATGGAGACAAAACCTTTCACGCCTAGGACCAGTGCAATAAGAACCGTAAATCTCACCAAGAATATGTCCGAGGGCCCCATTAATTGGGCCCCGATGATTAGTTCAAAATGAATCGTCGGGTCCGCGTCGGATGGTGGCGCCCGCGGTTGAACGACCTCCATGTCATCTTCAACATGTCGCTCCCTCGGACACCACGGGTTTAACTGGGAGTCGAAGTCGCACCCCTCACGCATGGCCCACTGCTTCTCCATGATGGCTCCCACTGACGTAAGTGGTTCGAATAGGCCGTTACGTGGTATAGCCATGCTCTGAATGTTGCGGGCGCCTAGCCCATGCTCTGAATGTTGCGGGCGCCTAGCCCATGCTCTGAATGTTGGGGCGCCTGGGGGTTTGCGTCTCCAGCTCAGCGACGCGTTGCCGCATCACCGCGTCACACCGAGAAGCGCTGAGCTGGAGGTAGCAATGGAAGAGATGGAGGTGAATGGCCACAACAAGCTCAAGCGCACCGCTGCAACTCCTCCATTTGATTCTGCAGCCTGGCGCGCACCCCCTCCTGGGCTAGAAATGGCCTCTCCGACCCCCCCCCCTGCGATGTAGTGAGAGACTCTACAAGACTCACACACCGTGCGATGGCGAGGGCAAGGTGCCTGGTGGATCAGCGTGGCATGAGATGAGTCGCTAGCACAGCACACCTTGCGCAACGACTCATCAGTCGCTGGGCCCCAACGCCCGCAGGCTGTGGGCTTGGGCGTTCTGCGCCTCCTTCCGCTCCTGTTGCTTCCTCTGCTCCCAGTACTGCTGCTGCTGCTTCAGGTGCTCCTGAAACTGCTGTTGCTGTGGAGGAGGAGGATGGTGCTGGTGCGCGTGCGGGGAAGCCGGGGCGCCCGGTGCCGGTCCCCAGCGACTGCGGCGTGCGGGCGCCTCCGCACTACTCCCGCGTGCACCGCACTTCTCACGTAGCTCCTGGAACAGCCGAACCCTACAGGCCCAACCCAAGCCGCCGTGTGCCAGGCACGCCCAGTCAGCCCCCGTGTCGATTTGCAACCAATAATGTTGGACGGCTGTTCGCTGCGTTTGCTACTCTGGGGCGCCACTCATGTCTACTTGCCAGAGCTCTGTTTCTGTAAACCGAAGCTACGAAAGCGGGCTAACTGGCGCGATTCTAGCTTCCTCATCCAACTCAGTGCTAATCGTGGGGAGGCAACGCGGCTCCGTGCAGGCCTCAAGCCATTGCGCCGGGAATGAAGCGCTCGCACGGCGTGAACCTGAGTGCTACGCCGATGAGTGCACGCGTGAGCGCTGTGCGCGTGTGTTGAAAGAAACAGGGGGGGTTGTGTTCCGAGTCCTAGAAGTTCCGCAAGGTACCTGGTGAGTGGATGGGGATGCACTTGACCTTCAGGGCATGGAAGCAGCAAGGAAGCGGCTTCAGGCCAGATCATGAGGTGATATCGAGAGCGCCCAAGGGCCAGCATCCTAACCTTAAGGTAGCGTTTATCAAAAAATAGTTGTCCGATGCGAGGGGGGAAGAGCAGGGGTCAGGATTAAACCGGTACTCCTCCTCTGATAGCTTCTCCTTGGACTTGGACTGCCAACCGCCGCCCTCTCTTAGGGATCCAGACCTCCCCGTCACGAAACTGTTCCAGGTTCATCTTGCCACCACAGGGGCAGTGTAACAACTTGTAGTGAGCTGCCAGTTGGTAAGTGACAGTCGGTATGTTACCAGCATGTGTCGGCACGTCACCACTTACCGCATAGGTGCCGCCATTTTCCGGCAGGTGTATTTCTACAACTATATCCCGTTCACATACCTCTGCAATGTTGTGCATCCAATATGTTATCGGAAATCAACTGTACTAGAATGTCCTAGTGACACAGTGAAAACGCTGAACGCCGTAGAGTTTGAGCGAGGCAATCGGGTATATCAAAAAATAGAAATGAATACACGACTCTCAGGCTATCTAAGCTCTGAGGCCGTCACTAGGCAATCATATCGTGTGTCACAGTCTAAGCTACCGAAGTCGAACTACTGAGTACAGGTAGGAAGTCACTGTACTGTCA
Source organism: Cymbomonas tetramitiformis (assembly GCA_001247695.2). NCBI lineage: Eukaryota > Viridiplantae > Chlorophyta > Pyramimonadophyceae > Pyramimonadales > Pyramimonadaceae > Cymbomonas > Cymbomonas tetramitiformis. Next base: position 29,292 of record LGRX02012153.1, read on the forward strand.
CTGTCACTGTCATACGTCATACGTGATACTGAACTACTGAATCTCAGCACACCACCACGGCTGAGGTGGCACAAGAATGTGAAACAGGTAGCTAATGCAAACTAAGAGGTCCCCGTCCACGGATCAGAACAACATCAACCAAAGGGCCGACCTGCCGCCATCCCCGCTTCCGGCTAACCCTCTAAACCGAATGCCAAAGTACTAGTATATGCATGCCAACTAGGTGGACTGCCACAAGGATATGAAAATAGTGACTGGTCTCCGCCAGATCTCGCTCCCCGACAGATACTCTCATCTGATGCTGCTCAGCTCGACGGTCAACCAGTACTCGAGGTCATAGAAGATGTCAAAGAGTTACAGGATGTAGTCAAAGGCCAGAATCCAGTCAGATGTGGGTATGTAGCACGGCTAGGTGGACGGGCTTGCACTATAAATTGCATAATCAATGAAAATGGCATTAAGAAGTCGCAAGAAGTTTCAAGAACATGTTAGAAGTTATAAGAAATCACCCGAATGCAATATTTTGCATTTTCGATAATTATTGTGGCCACAGGGCTGCTATACAAGTCGCAGATGGGCCGCGGAGCAGGATATGCATGTCGCGTGGGCGCGTGAGATATGCAAATGATACGGTGAAGTTATTAGAAGTTGTGAGAAAGTATCTAGAAGTTATTACTAGGCATCGAGCAGTGATATTTCACATCGGGACATATTCACGGGGTGCTGGGGAGCTAATTTCGTCTGTAAACTGACTGCAAAACAGAAAATGCGTGTCTCGTGGGCGCGTGAGATATGCAAATGATACGGTGAAGTTATTAGAAGTTGTGAGAAGTATCTAGAAGTTATTACTAGGCATCGAGAAGTGATATTTCACATCGGGTCACATTCGCGGGGCGTTGGGGAGCTAAT
>LGRX02012154.1:0-25141 GCA_001247695.2 Cymbomonas tetramitiformis
GCTTGGAGGGAGGGAGGGCCAGGGGCGCACCTGCTTGGAGGGAGGGAGGGCCAGGGGCGCACCTGCTTGGAGGGAGGGAGGGCCAGGGGCGCACCTGCTTGGACCGAAAGTCTATAATCTGGGAGCGGAGGTTGTGGTTCGGGCGCAGGTTGATGTCGGGCAGCTCTGCGCCAGTCACCGGCGAGGTGCGGTGCCCGTCACATAGCCACTGGCGGATAGCCTGGCGCTCGTAGGTGTGCCCATCCGAGGTGAACACCGGGTGCTCCATCATCTCATGCGTGATTGGGCAGATGAACTCCTGGGGCACCATGGCAGGGCCGGTGGTGCTCGTGTTGCCCGGCCGCTCCTCCCTCTCCTCCGACCTGTTGCGGCCAGTAAGAGCGCGGGTCACGCCAACAAGCGGCGCACATCACCGGGCTCGGAGGGCGACTCAGCCTTGCCGGAGATACTGAGTCGGATCGGGAAGGGCCCCAACAGGGGGGCACGACTACATACCACCAGGCCACTGCAGCGGCAGATAGCAAAGAACAAACAGGAGTCACCTGCTGGGGCCACCAGAGGCGCTGTCGTGGTTGGACGTATTGGAGCCGTCCACGTGGCACCCACTGGGGTCACCGGGCACACTGTTGGGGATGGTTGGGCAGGAGCCCTCGAGCGTGCTGTCGTGGGTGGACATGTTAAGGCTGCCCATTTGGGTGCCATTCACGCTATTTGATACGTTGCTGGGGTTGGAGGAGCTGGGGCCCTCAACGCGGCCGGCTGTGCCACTTTGTGCTGGGATCCCCCGGCGGTGCAGGCCCGAGGGCTTCGCAACCCCTGCACTGCCGCTGTCATTCACATGCTGGGCAACCACGCTGGGGCCAGATTCGGCTATCGACACGGGGGCCATTATGAAAGCATCTACCAACTCCGTGGTGGCAGCCGGCTCCGTGGTGGCAGCCGGCTCCGTGGTGGCAGCCGTCTCCGTGGTGGCAGCCGGCTCCGTGGTGGCAGCCGTCTCCGTGGTGGCAGCCGGCTCCGTGGTGGCAGCCGTCTCCGTGGTGGCAGCCGTCTCCGTGGTGGCATCCGGCTCCGTGGTGGCAGCCGGCTCCGTGGTGGCAGCCGGCTCCGTGGCGGCAGCCGGCTCCGTGGTGGCAGCCGGCTCCGTGGTAGCAGCCGGCTCCACGAGAAATTCCTCGGAGGCACGGCTAGGACTCTGCTGGAATGGTACGGGAAGTGGATCATGCCTGTCTGCGTCTACCGGTGTGGCGGCACGCGGCGACGTCGGATGCAGGTGTGCTGCAAGCAACAATCGGCCCACTCCCAATTCAGCGGCCCACCCCCGATTTAGAACAGCGCGAAACAGTCAAAACACAGCTTGTGATACTCCATGCGCCAGCAGGCTGGTGACGCAAAAAACGCTTGTGTCATGGAGAACACCACGGCAGACGATCCACAGAGGCTTCGGAACGAGGCCACAGGGCTAAAGGCACTGTCAGCAGCTTGCAGTATTGTGCTGCGACGCCATAAGAAAAATGAAAGAAGAGCTGCCTCGAAAACAGAAAGAAGAGGCACATGCGTCCATGCGGGGTGAAAGGGGGACCTGCGTCAAAAACAGAAAGAAGAGGTACAATCGGCCTTTCCAAATTACCACCCGGCTCGCATACTTAAGTTTCGCAACGGGCCATGAAATCCGATGACGGCTCAGAATCGCCGAAAATGACAAAATGACGATTTCAGCGATTCAGAGCGGCCGATCAGAATTATTTGCCCCGTTGAGACCTGTCACAGTTTTCACTTAAGTTTTCCGTTGCTGAGCGAAAAGGGCTGGCAGCTCTTATTTGACTTGATGCATATGAAGTATCTGCGTGATATTGAGCACACACATGGTTCATATGTTATTCCCAAGACTGTTAGTATCACGGGGGTACCAACAATCTTGGGATCGAGTAAGCCATTCTCAACATTTTGAGATGCCCGCGAGCCTAGCGCTTTGCGCAAAGTTTCAACTTTTCAAGTAAACGGGATTCCGGGGGATTCCGGCTTGTATCTTTTGATTGGCTTGGAGTTAGTTCAAAAGTGAAACAGAATATTGATGCCGAGACTCTTGCGCATCCGTTGCGCGCATCCGATATACCCCCGCACTAGGGGGGGTATAGCGGATGCTCGATTGAGCGCTCTGAGGTGTGAGCTCACGCGATGATGCTCGTTTTCAGGAATGTCTTCATATTATGTCGCAAGACACCCGTATAAAACAGCTAAGATATCAGTATGCTTCCTAGGAAGCATACTAATACATGCGAATTTACTGCGCTTCGAAAAATTGAATATGCGAATTTAGGTTTAACATATGCCGCATCGAAAACCCTGAATTTTTCATCTGAATCGGTCGTTGCGAAATTCTCGGTGGTTTTTTGGAAAGGCCGATTGTACATGCGTCCATGCGGGGTGAAAGGAGACCTGCGTCGAAAACAGAAAGAAGAGGCACATGCGTCCATGCGGGGTGAAAGGGGGACCTGCGTCGAGAACAGAAAGAAGAGGAACATAAGGCCCATAAGCGGGTGAAAGGGGGACCTGTGTTGAAGGGGGGAAGTGGATCTTGTGGGAAGCGGGTGAAAGGATACCTGCGCCGAGGTGGGCGGAAGGGGATTCTGTGTCGAGGGGGATGAAGGGGGACCTGTGTCAAGCGAAGACGAAGGGACATTTGATTTGAGATGGGATTAAGGAGGACCTACGTCGAGATTGTGGAAAGGGCGATGCCTTCGGACCTTGGAGTGATGCCTTGGCCAAGTGCGGCGGCAGGCTGGGCGAAGAGGTGCGCGAGCTTTCCGGCGTGACGTCCTGCTTTCGTGCAGTACCACCGGGCACCGTCAGGACGAAGTGTGCAAGAGTGCGCGCATAGACGTCTTGCAGGTAGACGTGATGGCATGGTGACTGGAGGGGGGCAGTGGGAACAACATGCAAGGACAGCGCTGCAAGTGGCCACGCAGTGTACACGGACAGTGCGAGGATGGAACGAATCAAGGTCTGCTTTGCCCTCCCTGACTAAGTCGCGGCATGTCAGCCAGCATCAGAGCATACGTGCAGACATACTGTCCCGAGAGAGTGGAAAACTTCTTGCTCCTCAAGGCCCTAAATCCTACTGATAGCAGCAGTAATGACCGTGAGAACAGCAAGCACGAAGTCAGCGCCGGGCTCGACTCCAAGCAGCCAAACCATGTGAGAGCCGCATGTGCATACTGCTATACCTAAGTCGCGCATCTTCTTCGCATGGCCTTGCTTTGATCACTTGACTGCGAGAGGGACAGGACTTCAATGGGAACGACATCCGAGCACCGGAGTACCAGTTCACTGCATACAAGCTTACGACATCCGAGCACCGGAGTACCGGTTCACTGCATACAAGCTTACGACATCCGAGCACCGGAGTACCAGTTCACTGCATACAAGCTTATGACAGACGTGGACATGTATATCAACTGTTGCATAGCTGCTTGGCAGCAGCAAGGGAGCATCTGTACGCCGGTCAAGGCCTAGCGGTAGGGCTGTAGCTCGAACGTTCATAAGCTTCTGCAACTGCGATTCTGGATAACACCTTATGCAGTTACAGCACACACGGGAACGATCTGACCAGAAACCTGCAATGATTGGGCCAAAGCGGACAGAGTACGAAGGGACTTGTTATGCACGGTAAAGTGCGGTGTGAGCCTGAACACCTTACACCCTGCAGGGATGTCCTTCATTCCCTCGTTGCTCTTGCAAGGCTCACCTGCGGGGTGTCGGCAGATGCCGCACACAAGGGGGATACCCGATGGCTACCAAATGCGGCAAGCATGCGTCGTCGTGGCCCTGATCCCATCCAGCGCCACTCGACACCCGCCACAGCCGCCCCTTAAGGACACCCGCCACAGCCGCCCCTTAAGGACATCCGCACCCACGCACCTCGCTATCCCCAAGGCTCCCCATTAGGACACTCGACACCCACGGCCCCGCCACCCACCAGGCTCCACTTGGGGGCACTGTGAGGTGGAACGTAGTGTGGGGGGGGTGCACCTAAGGGAACGTTCAGGGAGCGAAGATCCACGTCTGTCAGCAGTTTCAAGTCGGACGCTTCGATTTCCTCCCGTGCAAAGACCTCTGACCAATTCGCGAGTCCTAACTCCTCCAGCAGCTGCACAACTGGTTGGAAGTCGTGTTGCCTGCAGCGACCAGAGGTGCCCCATCCCAAAGGGCGTCACCATCAGTCAATGCATCAATCAAATTAAGCCGACGGGCAGACTCGCCGCAAAAGTGAAAGGTGTCGCGGTCCTTTTGAAGGAAAGTGTACCCGGGCGCCAGCGCTCCAGCCTATCAGACAGCAGATCAGACAGCAGACAACACGTGTTTTGTGGAGGAGTCCCGCACCTTCGAGGACAGTTCGACTCGCTGTGTACAGTCGTCGAATAAGGTTCGGATGCACAAATCACATTTGCTCGTGGAGGATGTTCCGGGGAACGGGGCACAGCCAAACGAGGAGTACTCTGCTCAGCGGCATGGGAAGTGCCACGTAATGCCTGCAAGACGAGCAGGACGGATATCCCACATCACTGGTGTGTGTATTCTGAGATCTGTGGTGACCACGCAACTGCTGTTTGCGTGGGGAAATTCCAAACTTAAACAGAAACGAAAGGGCCGAGGACGACGGTGAGCTTACAACCGAAGAAAAACCGTAGCTTGAAGGTCTTTCACATACAGCTAAGCACAGGTTCGCTCTAAAACTACGTTCGCGACTGGGGTCTGATCAAAGTTTCGTTGGATTTCAAACTGAAGCAAAAGCGGAAGAGCATGAGGCAAAGCGGGAAAACGTATCATAACGGTGGAGTGGCAGCAGAGAGTGTTTCACTGTTTCCTAGCAAAATATTCAAGCGTTTCGACGCAAACGCATCTCTTTCTCTCCTCCTGACCACTCTCTCTAACTGAGACGAAAACGCTGAAGAACCACTCTGGGAAGAAGCTTTGCAAATCCGGAAATCAAATTAAATCGTATGCGGTGCGTAAGGGAAGAGTGCACGAATAGCTACAGTGTTTGCGAAAGAATTTCTGAAGTGCAATATCGATACTTAAGGAAATAATTCCTCGCGAGCTTCTTCGTTGAGCAACACAACTGACGTCGCAGAATACAGCGGCTCGTGAGGAAGTGCAAACCAGAGAGAAAAAGTTGACTTACCTGGAACGCCGTAGGAATGACAACGGAGTAGAACCATTGAGAAAGTAACGAAAGGTAAAAGAAACTCAGGTTGAGCAAAATGTAGTTGCTTTGAAAATTTGGGGCAAATAGTTGGTCAGAAGAGATCAAGGACACTGGGAAAAGAGCCAACAGAATCGCCAAGAGACCCGGGACTGCAATAGCTTGCGGAAGCGAATAGTCCCCTACATGCATATTTGCTAGTCGACGTTGGGAAAACTGAAGACACCCGGGGGAATAAGAATCAAAATACGCTCAATGGTAGATATATTATATGAGTTCTAAAACATATGTCTATTTTACCATAGTGCACTCACACATCACATGCCTTCTACACATGCGTTATTTTATTATTTTCTTCCTACCTCGAAGCTCCGAAAACAAGAAACTTCTGCATAACATGTTCTGCGCCTGCCCTCGCCTCCCCTCGCCTGACGAAAAACGAGCCGGAGGTGCCCTCACGTCAGTCTCACGTCATCGTCACGTCAGCTGTCCTTAGCGCAGCGTCAGCCGTCAGGATCATTAATTCTGACGTGCTGAGCATTTTTAGTTATTACTTTGCGGCAAACTGGATGGCAAGGAGCAAACCTGGGATGGCTACAAGCACTGAGGAAGCCATGACCCTAGCAGGGATGTCCCAGGAATTATGGAAGGTTATACAGAGAAAGTTGAATTGCATGCTCAACACTCCAAGGGCGGCTGTGTTCAATACCTCGTCGGGTCTGGGGTTCGGGATAGACAACATCGAGGCACTGTATTTCACAGCGAAATTAGACAATCTACTCCAATCATTACAATCGCCAAGCAAATACTGCTATTATACAACGGTTGACACAATTAAAGAGCTCCGGGCTAAAACAGGTTGGAACCTGCTCCGAGGGGATATCAAGGATAAAAGAAACCCTATGCCATCGGTTAAAAAGTGTGCAGGATATCCAGAATATCTCAGGGAGGCAGGTGAAGGCCTCAGGCGCAGCGGTAAGAGGATTGAGGCTAACCCACATTGGCACACCGGAGAGAACTGCACTCTCAATGACTTCCTGGGTCTCCAATCCAAAGTCATGGTAAAGAATGCAAGGTGGATGCATTTCTTGCAGTTACATGGTCACCGGACTCTTGGAGAACTTTTTGGAGCGGGCGCGAGACCCACGGGGGTGATGGAACGCATGCTTCGGGAGAATGATGGCGGTGTCATGTACACGGCCTTTCGGGACATGGTAAATGTGGGCACGAGGCTCAGAGTGGAAGGGATTTCCGGAGACCTTGTGAAGACACTCCCCAGGATGATGTGGGGTAGAGCTAAGCGGTATAGGTCACATAGCTGGGATGCCCCGACACTTTTCAAAGACACGGGGGTCATTAACACCATGGAGGAACTTTTCTCTAGGAAGGAAAGACAATATGCCTCGGATGGGAGTCTCAATGATAGTAGAGCGGGGTGCGTTGTGGTAACAGAGGACGAATCGTTTATGATGTCGGCTATACCAAGGGAACAATCGGTCCCAAGGGCGGAGGCATACGGGTTACTTTTGGCTTTACTCTGGCAAGACTTGGGGACGGACATCACGGTACACACCGATTCCAAGAACACCATAGATAATGTGCGGAAAATCAGATTCGATAAAGGAAGGGACCCTAGGCTCTGGAGGAAGATGGAGAATTACGCCTTGTACTCCCTCATAGCAGCCATCATTGACATGAGGGAAGGCAGAGGAGTGGTGACCAATGTGGTACACGTTAAGTCACACACAAGGAGAGATGACTTGCCGAGTGTGATGAATGTTTCGGCGGATAGACGGGCCAAGGAAGCTAGAGATTACTCGTGCCTTCTGCGGGAGCCATACCGTTACCTCCCAAAATACTACGTGGTAAGTGACACTGAAGGAGTGAGCAACATAAAGACCACATACACCCATGCACTTTGGTACTATGACATGGATGAATATTTGCTCCGGTCGGCCTTCCGGAAAGCGGGCCCGAGCCAACACATTAAGTTTCTAGAGCAGGAAGGTTCGTGGGTGCAGGCATCCAAGCTTAGGAGAGGGAAAGGTTCGCAGCACAAGAATAACATCTTTGCAGCAAAGTTGGGGGTGGGCAGTTTGCCCACCCCTAGAAACATTCAAGTTACCAACGACAGACACTTCCCGGATCTCTATCCGGGATATGCTTGCCCTCTGCATGTGCAGGACGAAGAGGTTGCGAACGAACACCACATCTTTTGTAAATGTCCGGCCATGGCGGGAGTGTACGAGGAAGGTGCCAACCGATTAGCAGACAAGATTGACGGGCTTCTGCCGCTGAACAGGCCTGCTAGCACGACAAGAACCATGATCAAGGGCATGCTACTGCCGTCGCAAAGGAAGGACTTTTTGTACGGTAAAGTTCCAGAGGAATTAAGACGTTGGTTGGTATCTAACATCGGTCAGGCAAGCTCGGACAAGTTGAAGGGAAGGATTAGACCTTTGGTCCGGGATTTCTTTTTCGACATTTGGTGCTCATATACTGCTAAGATTGTGGAAGGAGGGCACGACTTCGCTAGCCGGCTTCGGAAGAGGTACGAGATTAAGGTTGCGGACCTGAAGAGGTATGGCAGAAATATTCCACGAGGCAACGGGTTTCCAATGGCAGTTGCGGGTTGCCCGGAGGAGACGGAACACAGGGGTGGACAGTGAGCACCGTCGCTCAAGGGGACTCGGCCTTGAATTGCACTCGTTGGATTTCCTCTGCCCACCATTGACGAACTTGATCATTTTTGCATCTCTAGACATTGGCATGCATCTTACTCGTATCACATAGCAATCTCCAACTGAACCGAAAGGTGAGGGGCATTATGGGACGACTTGCGGGTCACTAAATGATAGGGCAACTTTAACTCAGTTCACCCCCCTTTTCTCCCGGTGCATTCTGTCCCCCCCGATGGTTCGGCGCGCACCCATTGACACTGGTATTGCCATAGGTTAACGCTGGTTTTGGTGTGCCCGACTTGGGGGGGTGGGGGTGGTGGTGCAGGAGGAGTGCGGGGAGCGGAGGGTGACGGTCATGGAGTGCGCGGAGGCTACTTGTTAGGATTTGTAGATTGTCTCGATCATTGAGTTAGGAGTGATTGTCCTGGCGATCTTCAAGAACTAGTTCAGGTTGAGTTGATGCGTGTCTGTCTGATAGTGACTTTTGGGACATGGACTGCCCTTAATCGTTCGGTAGCCGGGGCCCGCCTTGGGGCTCCCGGGGTAAATTAATTTAAGTCAGCCGTCAGGATATCGATATCGCCGTGCCCTATCGATATCGTACGTGTACAAAAGTGTCTACATGGGTATTGCCAAAACTTTTCGGAAAACCACTGGGCGAGGTGGGACAAGGCAAGGTCCCACAGCCAAAAGTTGTTTTGGGGAAAAAAAAAGAGATGAAATAGGAGAAGAAATCGGAGATTCCCCGTCTTTAAAAAATCCCGATCGTAAAAATGATATAGGGGGTACGTGAACGTACAAGTGGGAAAAAATCAATCTCAAAGCACAATAGAAAATATGATGCGGGCAATGAATAGGTTCTATTTTGCAATTAAGAATGTTGACAAAATTAAACGTTTAGGAAAGCGAGTGGCATGCATTATTGGTAATTACAAATGAACGGACCCAGGCACATTAATCGTAGATTGACCGGTATTAACATATTGTCAAATGTTTGCCCAATGTCTAACACCTACAACAACCAATAACATGACAGATTGGAAATCGTAAAGATATTTACAAAGCAGGTTTTTTCAAGCTTAATAGCTGGCATGTTTGTGAAGGTTTCTTGGATGGATTTTATTTGGTTTTAATTCTCGATAATGGTTCAAACAAAGAGTCGTTGAACAACTTATAAGTTACTACATTGAAATAAGTTCAATCTTTAATATTAACAAGGCACCGCGGTCGATCTCAAAAAAGAGATCTCCACTAGGCCATCTGACCGTAAGATCATGTGTGCGACAGTGCTTTTCTTTTTACATCCCAACATGCCACGCGATGACGCGTGGGTGGCGTCGCGGTCAAGGGCCAGTATCGATAGTGCCGACTTCGCGACATATCGATAGTATCGCTACTATCACTATCAGTCGATCCCGTGAATTTAGCTATCGCGAAATATCACTATCAGTCGATTCGTCGCCTGCCACATATCACTATCAGTCGACTCGAATATGCGAACTATCATTATCAGTCGATTTGAACGTACACGACTATGCCATCAGTCGATTGGTCGGCGGATTTCGAGGTGTCGATTTCGAATGCCCGTGTCACCACTATCGTTCGACAGCAAGGCCATTTTACAAATATTATTACCTAGGCCGCCGTCACGCGACGACGCGAGGCTTCCCGTCACAAACCTGAGACGGTCTTGAGACCATAAAACAATCGTCAAGCATAGAGCCCGGCATCGATCATGCCTACACACAAGACGAACCCACGCAGGGGACAGAAGCGTCCACAAGATAATAGTGGAAGTGTAGAGTCCGAAACTCCATCCAGGCTCAGGAAAACTTGGAGAAAGATCGACCTTTCGGCCGGTCGTCAAGGTGCAGGGTACCGGAGATGTCAAGCTAAATAACACGTAGTTCTGAGTAGTTAATATCCTTCGTTGAAGTTGATATCCTGCGTGTGTGGGTAGCACTCACTGCGTAAGCCACTATCGGCACTATCGGTATGATTGAACTATCGTTGATTATTGGTGAAGTAATCGCACTATCACTATCAGTCAATGGTGAAACTTTCACTATCACTATCAATCGATAGTAACTTTCGTGTAAATCGGCATCAGTCGATTCCATAGCATGCTACTATCACTATCAATCGAGTTGGGCTTTGTAAACTATCAGTATCAATCGATTCGAATTGTTGAGAAGTCGGGAAATATCGATCCCTTACATCTTAGGCGATACTGGCCCTTGGTCGCGGTAAATGTACGCGACTGCAGTGGCATTGTCGTCATCGTTAGCGTCTGGCGATCGTGAGATCCGGAGCGATAAAGCCTATCGGACACCAGGTGGGAAGGATGTCATGGCCCGATCGCGTCATGGTGACCTGAAATCGCGACCTGACCTCATGAAGGCGTGACACAAGCGTTGCCACGCTCGTGTCGCCGGCGATTTCTGGCGAAATCTAAACGACCGCTCCCTAGATTCCATTCTTCCCGCGAAATCTTCACTTCACAGCACTTAAATGCTTCCAAAAAACAGCCGCCCTGCATTCATTTTGTTTGTATTACATGGCGATACCACTGCGTCCCCCCAATCCTGAAGCTGAAGCTGCTCGTCCTCACAATCCTTTTACTATACGACAAACCAGAAATTATGCGGTTCCGCGCATTCGCCACTGGCGCTTAGAGTTCTACTCATTAGATGTAGACGACGGTTCTATTCATCTTCCACTCGCGTTCAGACTGCAGCTTCGGCGCTGGCTGCCACCAAATAGAGATTGCGGATTCTTTTGGGTCTTCTACAACCAACACGGTGTACCTAAGTGGACCATTCCAGCTTGGTACGACGTCCGCGTGGGGCGTTTCGTTACCCAATAGGTCAGCGACCAGTGTCTAGCCTCTACCGGTCCGTTGTCTTCTGCTTTCCTACTCCTAAGGCATGTCTTTCTTTTCACGCCTAACCCTTAGCGGGCGTTCACGCGCGATGTTCGGCTTTGCGTCGCATCTGGTTGCAGCGCATGCCAACACCGCGGAGGTTAGCACAGAACCAGCGGGTTCTAAACCTACATGCCCCAACCTACAGCCCGACGCAACCAACCTCCTTGCCGATACCATGTTCACTATTGGCACCGCTGGCTCTCTAGAATACCGGATCCCTTGGGGGTCGCTTTCTCGCCACGATCTTCACTGGTCCTGGGAAAGCATACCGCGATCATCTAAACCAAAACTGCTCCCAACAACGTACCTTCCAGTGTCTCGCGTACAGGATTTTGTCCGGGGCGAAGGAAACTACGGATCACCTTCCAGTGATCCTAATCCGAACCAGTTTCACATTGTGCGCGTTAGAAACGACCTTGAAGTCACTCCTGGCGAAATGATACTCCAAGGCCACGCGCTCATGGATCGCGTGGGGGGGGTCGGCGTCTTGAACGGTGTACAGCCCGGTATCCGGGTGCCGCGACTTGATCCTGGAAGAAAAGAAACGTACGATGAGGTTGAAGCAAGAAGCTGACGAAAAGTAGGGCAGGCAGGTTAGCATGCGTACCATACAACATGCTTCGTGGTTTGATCACCACGTTTGGCGACGGTGGTGTACTCCACCATGCAGTCGCCGCATGCTGGGAACACGACGGTGTACCAGTTCGGTCCCTCATGTTGCCTGCGACAGCGATCGATTTCTTTTCGACTCTTCAAGACGTCGAACTTGCAATCGACGCAGAGGTCGACCAACCAGCAGCCGTCAGCATCTTGTTCATCTCTTCGCGTGCGGTTTAAGACTTTCTGAATATATTTTCCCTCAGCAGCATCTGGGTCAACGCACGCGCCTGGCATTTTTGCGAGAAAGAAGGAAGTAAGAGGTAAAGGTAAAGGTAAAGGGCGGGCGCTGCGAAGGTTAAATTTTGTTAAAGCTTGCAGTGGGGGATACCATGGGGCATGCCCGCCGCAGCGGCGGGCATGCCCCAATCGTACGAACTGTAGCGCAGAGAGTCGAGTTTCAGGGATTTAACAACAAAAGTCGAGGCATCATCGAATCTAGGGAGCGGTCGTTTGGATTTCGCCAGGAATCGCCGGCGACACGAGCGTGGCAACGCTTGTGTCACGCCTTCATGAGGTCAGGTCGCGATTTCAGGTCACCATGACGCGATCGGGCCATGACATCCTTCCCACCTGGTGTCCGATAGGCTTTATCTCGGGAGCTCGTCTGTGTCGCCCGTTGGGATTCGCGCTTTGCTGCTGCTGCTGATTAAGTAAGTAAGTAATTTGGTCCGGTTCCAAATCATAACGAGGAGCAGAGGTCTAGCCCACCCTCGACGTGTCGGATCAGATCGAGTGGCGATGTTCGATCTGCCGAAAAATCAAACATGCGAAATGCAAAATCACATCACATTGATCTTCCATATCCAACACATTACATTGATGTTCTATATTTGACACATTACATTGATCTTCCATATTCAGCACATTACATAGATCTTCTATATTTAACACATTGCACTAATCTTCCATATTTAACACTTCACATTGACCTTCCATATTTAACACATCACGATGATCTTCTATATTTAACACATGGCATTGACGTTCCATATTTAACACATATCATTGATCTTCCATATTCAACACCTTACATTGATGTTCCATATTTGACACATTACATTGATCTTCCATATTTAGCACAGTACATTGATCTTCCATATTTAACACATTGCACTAATATTCCATATTTAACACATCACAATGATCTTCCATATTTGACACATCACAATGATCTTCCATATTAAACACATCACGCTGATCTTCTATATTTAACACACCACATTGATCTTCCATATTTCGCAAACGCGTGCACGTGATGGGACAAATGTTGATAGTCCTGAGTGACCTCAATGCTCGCATATATATATATATATATCCGACATATTCTCAACGTACACATGAGTCTGTAATAATCCAGGCATACTCCAGCATAGCACACTGTCGTAGAGCTACAAATTTTTTGAAATTCTGATATTCTGAAAACACGTGCCAAGCTCTTATATGCAAGCCCAAATTTCTAACATGTAAAAAGATAAAAACAGCAGTATAACATATTCATCAAAAGATCAACAAAATAACCAAAGTACGAATTATTGTACAAAACTGTGAGCAGAGCTGTCTTAGCAGTCTAGCACTTGGCACGCGAACAGCCACCTAGCACTTGCGAAGGCAAAACAATAATGAGTCCACTAGTCCTGACCAAGGGTCGGTATCGCGATTTTTTAAACTTATCAAATAACAATGAATAACTCTGTTTTTATCATCGAACGACAACGATAACTTTTCTAACTTATCGGACGACACCGACAATTTTGTGAACTTATCGAACGACAACGACAATTTTGTGAACTTATCGGACGATGGCGATAGTTTTGTGAACCTATCGATCGATAATGACAAGCGAAACGAACTAATCGAGCGATATGAATAACAGATTTGCCTCCTAAATATCGTGATAACTATCGATAGTTCGATACCACACTGCCAAGACCCAAGAGCACAATAACTGCTAATGCAATTGACAGACACAAAAATAGGTGGCAGGCACAACAAGCATACACATACATAATATCACTTACTTAGTGTTGATGGATGCCATAAGAGAATGCTGAAGAGTCCCTTCCTTCACTGACTTACGCAGATCTGAGTGCATCTGCCCGCAGGCGCTAAATGTTCTCTCCACGCCTGCAGTGCTAGCAGGTGCCGCAAGGAACTGCCTCGCCATGCGCGCCATGTTCGGCAGCTCAGTGGAGTTCCCTCGCCACCACTCCAAGATATCTAAGTTCCCATCACAAGCAGGAAGGCTCAAGTACTTCTTGAAGTCATCTTCAACTTCAGTGGAAGGCGCGGCGGATGCTGATGAAACAAGATTGTCCTCATCGTCATCACTATCTTCTAAAAAGCTAACTAGGTTGCTCTTCTGCTCAATATGCTCAAGGGCTGGCGAAGGGACCGCAAGAGGGGTGTCAGACTCTTTAGGCATCCAGTCAGCCTCGTACGCAGAGCGTGCCAAGTGAATGATGTGAGATCTGGTCAAAGTACCTGACCGCCAGCCCTCCAACATTTTGAACTCCAAGTTTTTGTACCGCGGATCGAGGAAGGTGGAGACAGCAAAATCTTCCAGCTTGCAAGCTAGGAGATCCTTGAAGAACCTGGCACCCATCACAATTGCAACACCAAATTTAATCACACAAAGATATCTGCCGTTCTGCCCAACACCAGGTTTATGCACCGCGTGAATAGCTACAAAAACGACAATATATCGGAGTGCGCACCTTTGTTCAATGGCCTCAAGCAGGTTTTGTCTTGCCTCTTGCACACTTATGTTCTCGATTTTCCTGACTACCTTATTGTACTTCACTTTGCTCTCGGCCTTGAGCTTGTGGATCAAACCCCCCACCACCGGCAAAACAAAACCCGAAGTTGGCGAAGAAGTGGTCTGCAAAAGGTCCACTGCCTTGGTAGTCAGGTCCAATATGTACAAGGACTCTTTGACTATGTCCCATTCATACAGGTCCATCTTATGGTCGCGGTAACGACTTCCGTCCGGATTATCCACCGATGTCGCCGCCCTTTTGGGGTGCTCCACATCGTAAAGCTGAACCGCTTCCTATGTAAGACACGCACACTATCAAAACACTCTTCTAGCAACACATACAATTATTCGTCTCAATCATCAGTATATCTATATATATGTATACAAGGCACACAACAAAAATACAAGGCACACAAAATCCCGGAGTTGTGATGGGTGCACACCTGATTCTCTACGAACCACTTGGCCTGATTACGCGCTCCCTTCCACCCACTGCGTGTGGCGTTATCTTGAGGTGGGGAAGTTCGTGAAAGTCCGTACTTGTCTTGGCAATCATGCAGTAGCTTTCGGCCGATCACTGAATGGTTGAAGTGCGTGGTCATACCACGCAGCTTCGTGAACGCCTCCTTCACACCGTCCGATGTCAAAAACACAAGGACGCAGAGGGCAAGCAGGTGACAGTTGCACTCATGTCCGTCGAAGCACCCCCAACCCGAAATCATGTTGGAAGCACTATCCGATGTGGTAGAGTGAACAAAGTCCTTCACAGTGTCCACTGTGATGGAAGTTTCACCGCTATCGGCACTGCCAAGCTGATCCAGGGTGTACTCACCAACCCCCATGTCTGCTAAGCTTTCCTTCGTGGAACGCTCGATTTCCAAGCCCGTGTGACGAACTTCGCTAAAAGGTACCGCGGAAAGCAACTTCTCGTGAAGCACCATGCCCTTGTCGATCCAATACACCAGGATTCCGAAGATGGCAATGCCGCCTTCGGACCACAAATCACCAGCGATGGAGGGCATGATACCCTCCCCCAAAAGTGCCGCAAGATAGAACTTCACCTTGTTCTTCCCCTCAACGGACAACTCCAAAATGTACTGCGTGACCAACTTGTAGGTGGGAGGGACATAGCTACCATGGAAGATGAACTTGAAGATATAACGAAGCTCGCGGTCAGATTCTCCGATGCTGAGAGGCCTTTTATTCCGAACGATCCAGAGGGCAAACTGCATACACAAACAAACATCAATACCGAAATAAATATTCTAGGAGCGAATACCAACATAATGTCTTCGCTATGTTGACTATGATAAAATCATAGTCAGTCATAGTCAATGAAAAAGGGCTCTTCGCCCAAGCACGACCAGAGGCGGGGAGCCACCAACCAAGCGTATCACTCGACTCAGGTGGCCAACCTACATTCAAGCATATGCGACACAATGCCATAGTATTTGAGAGTCGCACGTCCATTTTCAGTTTTCAATCATATTCACTGCCACGCAGAGGTCATGAGAAAATACTCAGATAGCATTGCCACGCGACTTGCTGCAATTACTCAGATAGCAGTGCCGCGCAACTCGCTGCAGATACTCAGATAGCATTGCCACGCAACTCATTGCAGTCTCGAGATAAACGTGCCGCACAACTCAGCTTGCACAAATACTCGAGATAAACGGTGCCGCGTAACTCAGCTGCAAATACTGAATCGCGGTGCCGCGTAACTCAGCGCAAATACTCAGAATGCAGTGCCACCGCGACTCTCAGCGCAGAAGCTCCTGGAATAGTTGATGCGTAACTCAGCGCAAATACTCAGGTAGCATTGCCAAGTGACTCAGCTTGCAAATACTCGGATAAACGATTGCCGCTTTTGACTCGGCTAACGAGATACTCGGAATAAGCGGTGCCACGCGCAACTCACCTTTAAATACTCGAATAGCAATGCGCAACTCGGCTTTGCCAAATACTCGAGATAGCATTGCCAAGTGACTCGGCGCAAATACTTATAGCCGTGACCTTGCCTTAACTCCAGCGCAAATACTCGGATAGCGATTACCACGTGACTCAGCGCAGTACTCGAATCAGCAGTGATGCGTAACTTTCGGCGCAAATACTCAATGGCGATTGCCGCGCAACTCATGCCCGGATCTTTCGGATCGCCGGTGCCGCGCAACTCAGCGCAAATACCGGTCGCATTGCCGCGCAACTCATTGCGAGATACTCGAGATAAGCGAGTGCCACGCGACTTCGCTGCCGGTGTGCACCCGGGTAGCGAGTGCCGCGTAACTCGGCCAAATACTCAGATAGCGGTGCCGCGCCGATTTGCCAATACTCGGATAGCATTGCCAAGTGACTCGCGCAAATACTCGAGATAGCGGTGCCGCGTAACTCGCTGCAAATAGCATATCTATAGAGAGTGAAGGAAGGAGGTGGGGGGGAGAGGGGAGGGGGGAGGCACCTTCTTATGCAACTCGTCACGTTTTTCGTCGGAAATAGGTGGCAACATCGCCTCTATGGTCCCAACTTTGGCGGCGTTGACGCCCCGAGTCTCCTCAGTAGTTGCAGAGTCGGCAGACTCAGCCTCGACCATCTTGCAATACAAGTCCTTGTGTATGTGCGCAAGATGAGAGCGTAGGTTGGAAGTGTTCCCACTCCACGTAGGCGAAGAATCCGGTCCACATACTTTGCAGCACATCGCGAGGACCTTCTCGGGCTGCTCAGGACACAGGCGAACTTTGTAGAATGCCCAACACGCTGCTTTGCGTTTCCCCCCCTTGCCCTCCGCCCAGTTCTCGTCCAGTGTGCTGGCATCTTCATCTGTGAATTTATATACACAACGAAAGACCGGAATGCAGTGAGAACGTGGGCCGAAGACAGCGAAGTTCGAACGCAAGAAAACACAACGAAGAACGAACGAACGAAGAAGCACAACGGGCGAAATGTGTAACACACGCACTTCCAGATGCACCTGAAGCACTTTGTTGTTCTGAAGGGGTCTTCCGTTTTTTGTTGGCCCTATTATTCTGCGCATCAACCCGGGATCGTTCTTCCTTGTCCTTGCGGAAAGCTGCTATCTCCTGTTCGTGTCCGGCGAGATTCTCGATGGGCTCCCATGTGTCCTCGTTATCAGTGAAACCCTCCCAACCTATGAGCCAGAGAGCCACACAGGTTTACCTTTCCTTACTGCTTCCGCTTTTATTATAGCTGGCAATTTACCGGGTAAAGGTTTTTGGCCCTTGGTAATACCGGGTAAAATACCGGTAATACTTTGAGTGGTATTACCGAGGTAATACTATTCTGGGATTTTTGGCAATAATTAAAACGATCATGGGGCATCACGCACACATTATTATTGGGAGTCATACAAGTGTGCTACTAGAGGCTTTGATGTATACGCAATCGATCTAAGAAGGTGGTCAGACCAAATTCGAATGTTGTCGCCACCGAAACGAACAAAAACTACTTTTCAGAAAGTACAGACAGCCGCCCCGATTTTGGGGATTGGTTACATGCTGCACTCTCGGGTGCCGTCACCTGCCGTACAAATGTGCTCCTAGAGGCTTTGGTGTATGCGCAATCGATCTATGAAGGTGGCTAGACCAAATTCGAATGTCGTCGCCACCGAAACGAACAAAAACTACTTCTCAGAAAGTACAGACAGCCGTCCCGATTTTCGGGATTGGTAATACCCTTACCCGGTATTACCAATGGTAAAATTTGGTATTTTGGCATGGAGGACGGTCAGAGTGTCCTAAGAAGGGTGAATCCATGACGGATATCTCTCGTGTTGCCACGCAGGGATGTACTCGCGTTGTGAACTGTTTAGACTTCGAGCACGTCTCACCCTCTCACGGAATGGGGATGTTGGAAATCGTCCTGGCGTGGCGGCTGAGAAGCCGTCGATTTGATTTTTCCCCATGGTAAAATGGGTAAAATCGATGGTAATACGGGGGTAATACCCGGTAATACCCATACCCGGTATTACCAATGGTAAAACCTTTTGGTAACGTGCGGTAATACCCCCCTGCACTAGGGTAAGGACTTTTTGGGGTAAAGTAATACTTGGTAAAATACTGGTAATACCTATACCTAGTATTACCTTTGGTAAAATTCGTGCCAGCCATAGCTTTTATCTCACGGACGGAAAAGACAGTGTCGTCGCTGCCCGTGAGGTCGTAAGGGTTTTTCTGAGTTCGTTTCACAGGGCCTTGACCCTGCGCGAGCAGAACCACGTCGGCGTCACTGGTCTTTCTGCGCTTGGCACCTTTACCACGAGGCATCTTTACTCAACGAATTTCGAAACAGTCGGTACGTAGATTAGCGATGAATGGGATTAAAATGCTCACAGATTATATTTTTTATACGAATTCCTCGCTCGCCCCTACTTTGCTATTCCGAAGTCTGCACCAATAATATGAAGTTTTGGAATCATCTTGGGGTCGATGAATAACGGTTGTTAATTGGTTGGATCGATGTGGTTTAGAATGGTACCTATCGTGATAGCTCAAGATCACGTTGATCCGTCAAAGTGGTTATCGTACTTATCGATTACTGCCATTCACATGAGGTGTCGATTAATCAAATAACAAAATCGCGTCGAACCTATCGAGTGACGACGACAATTCCGGTGAACCTGTCGAGCGACGACGACAGTTTTGTGAACCTGTCGAGCGACAACGACAATTTTGCGAACCTGTCGAACGACAACGACAGTTTTGCGAACTTATCGAACGATAACGATATTTACGATAAGTCGTTTGAACATATCGAACGACGACGATAACTCCGATTAATCGATTAATCGGAGTTATCGAACTATCGATACCGGGCCTTGGTCCTGACCTGCGGTCAGAGCCTACTTATTCTCAAGTCATTGTCACCTCTGCAAAAACTGTAACAGGCTTCCGCCCTGAAATCTTCATCTGCCAATAGAATGTCACTATTCTATGCAAGCTTTAATGATGTTACCGTTCCCCATCTTCTGACTGACACGTCAGTGGCAACATTGTAACTGGCATATCTTGTACCGGGAGGCACGGACAGCCCATGGCTATGCCCCAAGGCGTATGCCCCAGGGGTATGCCCCAAGGCGTATGCCCCAGGGGCAAGGCATGCCCAATGCCCCATGCCCCATGCCCCGGGCGTGCATGCCCCGAGGCGTATGCCCCAAGGCGCATGCCCCAGGGGCAAGGCATGCCCCATGGGGCAAGGCATGCTCCATGCCCCATGCCCCATGCCCCGAGCGTGCATGCCCCGAGGCGTATGCCCCAAGGCACATGCCCCAGGGGCAAGGCATGCCCCATGCCCCATGCCCCGAGCGTGCATGCCCCACTCGCGAATAATGGGGAGTTATCGGATATTCACATAAGTGAGCGAGTGGGGAAAATAATCGATGACAAAGCAGATTTCAGGAGAAGATCTGTAATGAAATGATTCATGGTAGATTCCAAGAGAACATCTGCAATGGCAATACAAGTATCATGATCTGCCTGATGATTGGTGGAGGAGTAACAGAATCAGGCATGGGTTGCTGGTAATTGGCCGATGACAGATGTCAATCTAGGAATCCTGCTAGTGAGTTAAAGAGCAACATGTTGAAAGGGGAAGCTTGGGAAAAGTGAACCTCAGTTAGTGTTGATCAAGAGAAATTAAGGGCAAGTTTTACATGTTAGTATTAGGCTGAATGCCAAGACTATACATAAGGATATAGATGTATTAGGTTTCAGACCAGACATTATATCGGACAAGTGATTGTAATTCTAGGCTAGAAGCCAGAGTTTGTCATGGAATAAAACAGTGGAATATAAGACTGTGAAGTTAATGTTACACAACCAAAAACAGCAAATAAGATAAAAAGAATAAAAAGAAAGAAAGAAAGAAAGAAAGAAAGAAAATAAAGAAAAGAAATATGTTTAAGTTATCAGGAGTGTGCCTGGTACATATCTTCTTGTCACTTCGCGGTCATCTCACAGTGACCATATCTTCTGTCACAACAACGAACACGCTTAGAAGGGGTCCCTCGAGCACCCCTGAAAGGCCTACCACACCCCCCATAGTTAGTCACGCTACCGCAGCCCATGTCAGACCCCACCGCATTTGCCCCCATCGCGCCCGTCTCAGCCGTCAGCAAACGCCCCAACCATGACCCCCTTTTTCAGTAAATGTCATTCCCCCCTCAGTCACGGTCCTACCCCAGTTCATTGTCCGCTCGAGCGCCCGGAGCATATCACGTTCACCCTCCAGCTCAGATCTCCCTCCCAGTATAAATCATGCACGACGCCTCGCCAAGCGCTACATCGACGTCGCCGCGACCAGCCCGTGCCGATCCGCGAGCACCGCAGAGCGTCAAGCACGACATCACGCGAAGTGACATCACGACATGACCACACATGACGTCTCGGCGATGCATGACAGGGCAAACGCAAGCGCGCGTTGACACCAAACGCCGCTGTCACTGGGAACCAATGGTCACAGGGCATCCGAAACGACAATGGCATTCACGGACTTCCACTATGCTCGCTTGAGTATTTAGCTAGCTCCTGCTTTCGAAAAGTTAGATCCGAACCTTTCAAAACCATTCTGCGGGATAGTGATATTTGCCTCTTGTGGCCTAGTATTAAATGTGATATATGCATACATATGCTTCGAATCCACATGAGAGCTTTGTCATTAGCAGTTTGTAAGAGTCTGGTTCGGATCCCCAGAGTGCCGGCACGCCACTCTGATGTATGTGCGAAGTCGTGCCGGGGTGTTTGCTTTATCTGTGAATTGCCCCCTGTGTTGCTCGTTTGCCTTTCTGCTTTTCATGCTTCCATCTGAGCCTGAATCTACAGTCTGCG
This sequence comes from Cymbomonas tetramitiformis, assembly GCA_001247695.2. Classification (NCBI taxonomy): domain Eukaryota; kingdom Viridiplantae; phylum Chlorophyta; class Pyramimonadophyceae; order Pyramimonadales; family Pyramimonadaceae; genus Cymbomonas; species Cymbomonas tetramitiformis. Next base: position 21,065 of record LGRX02012154.1, read on the forward strand.
AGTACAAGTTAGACCCGCGCCCGTTTTGCGAATCTACGAGCCGGCGCGGCAGAAGCGCGTTGCCGCCTGGCATGTTTTACGTGGCACAGCAATAGACACGCATATCGCCGTTCCGCGGCGGTGGAGATCCGCAGCTGTCCGAAAACGTTCGCGAATTCAGAACACGCTCGTGAATTCCCACAGAGGGGCATTTTTCCCGTTGAGCGCCTAGCGGCGAGATAGCCCGAAGCTGCGTTTATCATAAATTCACACCCGCGACGGCGAACCGTTACAGGCACTCTCAGCGGTATTCACGCGTGTGCACGATGCGCCCGGCCTTTTTGTGCCACATTTTGCACCATTTGCTACAGTATGCGAATTCGAACCTCGCAGGGCTTGCTTGCCGAATATGCTCAAACCGGCGTATGTACCGGAATATCCTAGTACACCAGATATCAGATAGTCCCGTACTCAGTGTGGATAAACTGTGTAAGATAAATAAACCCTAAGCTAGATATACCCGGAACGGTCTCGGACGGTCTCGGAGTCTAGCCTACCTGTGACACAGCGTGTGTCACAGCACGAACCTACAAATCAGTCAGCAGTCCAGTGTTGGTCCTAGGAGTCTGTCATAGGGGCCTGCACCGGGACTCCCGGTCAGGGCAACCTCTACAGATTTCAGCACACCACCCCAGCACTGTGGGTGGTGACTGACTAGGAGAGTCAGAAAATGTAAGATGCAAGTGTTAGGGCAGGAGCTAGGGTGACAAGGCCTAACTGCTAATCCAACTGTGCAATTCTGATACACAAATTAGAACCCTCTAGCTAGCACAAGAGCAGAAACATACGAGCAATGAAGGTCCCGCTAAACTACTGAAAGGCTCTGTGTCAGCAAGTCAAATTGAAGATTTCAAAGGTGTCAAAGTAAACGCATAAACCATATTGAAGACCATGTTGAGGTCAAAGCGCATCTCAGCACACCACCATGAAAGTGGTGTACTGCCAGAACCAGAACCAGAGCTACTCGGGGTCAAAGGACAGAGGAGCACCGTCACCACAATGTCCACGGTAGTAGTTTGCAGCACTGCACTCCAGTGGGTCAGGCGGCCGGTGAACCACCGTCGCAGCACCCAGGGAGTGCAGTACCGCATCCAGAGTGACGGGGTCCAACTCGGAGATACCTGGGTAGATGCACAAGTCCCCCCTGCACAGCACAGGCTGCGGAGCAGCCCGACCCGATACCTGTACAGAGCCGATGTCGTTGGCCGCCGTGTAGGCGGCAGCCCCCCCTCCCATGATCGAGAGCAAGAGGATAAGAGAGACGAAGAAAGAAAATCCCCACGTACCCGCGTGTGCGGGGAAGCCCCATGGTGGCTTGTCACAGCCGTATAGGTGCGGGAAGCACCACCAGACTGAGGCACGTACGTAGGCTGCGGACTCCGACGCATGATTAGCCGAGATGGTCGGAGTCCGCGGCTTCACCGTGAAAGTGCCGTCGGCGAAGTCCTCGTAGTCGTCCGTGTCGTCAGTAGTTCCGGCAGTTGGTGGGAGACTTACGATGAAAAGTTCAGGGGGCAGAGGCAGTGTGCAGAAATTATACAACCATCACAAGATTTTCTCTTGAAAATATATAAAATTACCTTTATAGTGGAGCGCCCCCTGAATTTTCGAAACACTTCGGACTTGACCGCGCTTCAAGTAAGCGGTGAAATAACCCCTTTGGGGCATTTTAAAGCAGCTCTAGCGCAGTATTTTATTTTATTTGGTAACAATATTTTGTTTCAGAATGTCCACGCCTTGTTGTGGGCCACTCTAGAAGAGTTTTACGCTAGCGCTTGGAACGCTCTTTGGCTTTGGGAAGTTTCGACGAGATGGTGCACTACGATCTTCTAACAGTTGATTTGTATTTTATTTCCGTTATATTGTATGGTAACATGACAATTTTCTAGCTACGCTTAATCATACGCGTTTGCACTCGAAGTTTCTCTTGTTCACAAATTCTCAGATCGGCAGACCCTTCGATAGCGGTAAAACTGCTATTCTGACGGCGGTTTGGACTTTACCGGCGTCTTCCTCGCGGAAATCTACCCCATTTAAGTATTTTCATCACTTCATTTGGTTAACTTTCGAGGAGATGGGTGATCTCTTCGCAACCCTATCTTTTTGACGACAGTTTTTTTCAGTTTGCATTGCGATCGTGGCATTAGCTCAAGCAGAGCGCCAAACTGCGGTTTGGAGGTCTCGGTTAAAACCCGGGATGCCACACAATAAAAGAGTGTTCAACGACACTCGTTTACTTACCTTCTCCTTTTTGAAAGATTCGCAGGTTTTCAGACCCTTCGATAGCGGGAAACCCGCTATTTTCACGACTATTTTGACTTCACGAGCGTTTTCCTCGCGGAAAACTACCCCATGTAAGTATTTTCATCACTTCCTTTGGTTAACTTTTCGAAGAGATGGGTGATCTCTTCGCAACCCTATCTTTTTGACGACAGTTTTTTTCAGTTTGCATTGCGAACGTGGCATTAGCTCAAACAGAGCGCCAAACTGCGGTTTGGAGGTCTCGGTTAAAACCCGGGATGCCACACAATAGAAGAGTGTTCAACGACACTCGTTTACTTACCTTCTCCTTTTTGAAAGATTCGCAGGTTTTCAGACCCTTCGATAGCGGGAAAACCGCTATTTTCACGACTATTTTGACTTCACGAGCGTTTTCCTCGCGGAAAACTACCCCATGTAAGTATTTTCATCACTTCCTTTGGTTAACTTTTCGAAGAGATGGGTGATCTCTTCGCAACCCTATCTTTTTGACGACAGTTTTTTTCAGTTTGCATTGCGAACGTGGCATTAGCTCAAACAGAGCGCCAAACTGCGGTTTGAAGGTCTCGGTTAAAACCCGGGATGCCACACAATAAAGGTGTGCTTTCTATCTTCTTTTCACCCTCTTTGTTTGGACGTCCGATCTTTCCTTTTCTTTAGGCTTGGAGTTCTAACCTTTTCGTTCTTGCGTGCTCCATGTAGGAAAATTACGTTTCGAGTTTCCATCATCTGTCTCTTCTACATAGGTATGTTTCTTTTTACCAAAGAATGATCCTTGAACTGTTTGTTAAGGCCCTCAACAACTTGTTAACCCCTAATCTGCGAAAGGAATTTTGGGTTTTTGAAAAGTTAGGTTTATCTACGATAACTTTTGCATAACGGTCCTAACTCAACTTTTGAAAATAGTGTCGGAAAGGTCTTCGCAAGGCGAATCGCATACGCAGGTTTGAAATGCATGACAATTGATACCGGCGACGTGATTATCAACCGAAAAATGTTGATGTATGTGCACATTGTTAACTACCTAAGCCCTAATATTGACCCTAGACTTCCGGATGTAATTTTACCAAGTATTCAACATGTGATTAGGGCTATTTAGAGTATTAGGGGGGTTGTAACACTACTGCACATGTGCCCTAGATGTAACCCAGTATGGCCAAGTTAAAATGGAGCGCGTCTCGAAGAATATCAAGAGCATCAAGACAGCTTGGTTGCTCATAAGTGCACGATTGCATGCGGCTTGCTGAGAGCTTTTCAGAACTGTCTTCAAAAGTGAATTTGAGTTACATGTCGCAGAGAAACTCAGATTTGAGTGTTTGATGAGATAGCTCATCACGTCGCAGATTAGGGGTTAAGGCATTGAACTTTTATTCAGGGCCTGAAGAAAAAGCTCAAGCTGAGGTCTCGGTGAAAACCCGGGATGCCACACAATAAAGGTGTGCTTTCTATCTTCTTTTCACCCTCTTTGTTTGGACGTCCGATCTTTCCTTTTCTTTAGGCTTGGAGTTCTAACCTTTTCGTTCTTGTGTGGTCCATGTAGGAAAATTACGTTTCGAGTTTCCATCATCTGTCTCTTCTACAAAGGTATGTTTCTTTTTACCAAAGAATGGCCCCCCTTGCTCATCTGCACCCTCCAGCTCAACCAAAGAATGAGCGGTGGGGGGTGCGCACACGCATAGGGGGTGGGTTGAGCTGGAGGGCGCGCACACGCATAGGGGGTGGGTTGAGCTGAAGGGTGCGCACACGCATAGGGGGTGGGTTGAGCTGGAGGGTGCGCAC
>LGRX02012155.1:0-11591 GCA_001247695.2 Cymbomonas tetramitiformis
CCCCGCCTCCTGATATTGGTGCCCCTTTGCGACTGCCCCACGATCTTGAATCGGTCCTTTGCAAAATACTGGATCGCAGTGGGTTCATGGGATAGACAGCGAGGGTGGGTTAGGGGGCTGGAGCGGGGAACGGGATGGGAACAGGCCGGATGCGAGATCTGAGGCTAACCCATCGTCTGCTCCTGTGGATTCCGCACCTGCTCCTGTGGATGACTCATATCAGGTGTGCTATCCTGTCCAATCAGAAGGCTGTATGGGTCACTTTTTGTTCTTATCACGCGATCTGCCCGCCAGCTGCCGCTGCCCGCGTGCTAGGTCAAAGTGCTCACTCCCGCAATCGACTGCATGATGCTCGTCGTCCTGCACCAGACAGAACCGCTGACACTGGGCCATGCGGTGTAGTTCTATCTGGTCAACAACTGCATCGCGCATGGATTCTTCTGTGTCCCAGTTTGCTTCGTGGAGCCCACTCGCTGCCAGCGTCACTTGAGGATAATTGTTTGAATCATTTCAATTAATGCCAAGCATACCCCTAGTGACGCGCTCCATTACACTTACCATTGGACCGTGCGATTGTCGCCCGTGCGGCCCACTTCATCCCACATGCGTGTGCTCTGACCATCTCATGCAAGGTTTTGCACTTGCAGGAGAGCACCTGTCAGCATGCATAGACAGCTGGCAGAATAGTTGCATGCGCTCGTGAGCAAATATGCAGAAGTGTTGTTGTTTCGGCCTTGTTATTCTGTGTGGAGGGGATACATGTATTTCCCTCAGGATTTTGCATGGGGAGAGGAGGAGGAAGACGACGATGAGGCGGTGGAAATTCAAGTACGGGAGTTTAAAATCCCTGCTGTGGCGAGCGCGAAGGACAAATTGGAGGACGGGGGTAAAAGGGCAGATGCGACGTCCGATGCTCTTGAATTGCTCGGCTTGATGTGACCGAATGGATGAAGGATTGGTTCGCCCCAGTTGATCAGCAACAGTGTCACGCCTCACACAAAAGTCAAGGAAGCCATGTGATAGTGGTCGCACCATAGCAAATCTGTGACATTCTCAATTGTTGAAATGCGTGATGCATGATAAAACATTTATGCTACACTTGTGCAGCATATTTTAGAGAGAGACGGTAAGGGGATAGCTACTATGGGCATTTACTGAGCAGTTATCGGTATTTATTGGATCTAAAGCGAAATAAACTTGGGTGTACGTCCAGTAGGTCTCCAACCCCCCCCCCTCAGGTTTTATGAAGGATGAGCGTAGGCTTTGAATTGTATTTGGTGGCGTTGCTTCGGTATAAATGATGTCTGGACGGAGTATCACTTTGCTACCTAGAAAATAGCATGCACACATTCAGGTTGAAATTGAAAGTTGCCCGAAACACGGTCTATTTCCTTTACGTGGTTTATCTAGGTATTCAAACTTATCAGCAATTAGTACCTCACTATTAGTACCTCACCTGAGCAAAGCGATTGTAGTTTAAGATTTAGTTCCTATTATATTTAGTACCCTACTATTAGGGGATTCACACTTGCTATTTAAGGGTGTTCAGACATATGTGGCTTGCACGACAATCCATGAAAGTCGCGAAATGCCTACATGCTGCCGCCGAAGTATGCCTGCATGCAGAGCAGCCTACTGCAGCGGGCGGTATAGCTTTCGTTATTACTTGCTGCGCGCTGCATCCTACTCACTATTCCTGTCGTTTTGCTTTAACCCTCCCATTGTGTATTCCTGAGGTGTTATGAAAATCCTATCCCTCAAATCCGTATATATGGAGTCTGCTATCTCTGCATGGCATACTCTACATTAAGTGCGCCGTATATGCAACCTATGCATATGCCCTAATCCACGATTTGAATATATAGATGTTACTGTAGAAATCCGCAGTTCAATATGCTATACGATTGAAGACCACCCGATGACCGTTCACACCGCCAACTTCCTTCTGGCGTGGCCATGATATGGCGCATGACAACGATGCAAAAACAAAACCGTCAGCATCATATGTCACTCGCATTAGTTTGGCAGCAGTCTACCAACGGCATTTTGCTATAACCATGCTGGCGTTTTTAGAACTAAAGGTATACCAAGTGGCGATCACAATCTTCAATACCCTTGCTCTTAAATACATATGTTGCAGCGTATAGATGAGGGTAGTCTAGCACAGATGAGGTTGGTCCACCTATGTTGGCATATCTTCATGGTAGCTTTGAAGTTTGCATAAGGTGATATAACATTACAAAGCTCAAGGGATATGCTTACCATCACTAAATTATTTTCATTAAATGGTCAAGAACTTTGACCTTGAGAGACCGCATTGTTAAAGGGGGTGCATCCGCTATGTTCAAGGCTAAAAATGACATTTTTTGCAATAAATCTCAAATTCTATGTGACGAGTTGCTAACAATACTCATGCATGCAGTTCCTACGATTCTAAACGTCGTCCCGAAGATAGCTTTCAGCATCGCTTTTGATGAGGTCAACCCTCTGGGTACATAAAATGCCCATAATACTCATTTACGCTATAACATATAACCTCTGCTCCTTATGATTTGGAACCGGGCCAAATTACTTTACCTTACTACCTCTGACCTTTATCGTCTTGGCATGAAGTGAATACCTCTGACCTTTATCGTCTTGGCACCAAGTAAATTACCTTACTACCTCTGACCTTTATCGACCTTTATCGTCTTGGCACCGTGAATTACCTACCTTCTGACCTTTATCGTCTTGGCATCAAGTGAATACCCTGACCTTATCGTCTTGGCATGAAGTGAATTACCTTACTACCTCTGACCTTTATAATCTTCACCCAAACCAAATTACCTACCTGTGACCTTTATAGTCTTGGCATCAAGTAAATTACCTACCTCTAACCTTTATCGTCTTGGCATGAAGTAAATTACCTTACTACCTTTGACCTTTATAATCTTCACCCAAACCAAATTACCTTACTTACTTTACCTACCTTTGACCTTTATAATCTTCACCCAAACCAAATTACCTTACTACCTCTGATCTTTATCGTCTTGGCATGAAGTGAATTTTCATCTCCGTTCGCTGTACGTGTTATGAATTTAGATATGGGTCATCTGAATGACCATCTCCGTTCGCCTTTTTCTTTATTTGCTATGTATGAGGAAAGCGAACGGAGATGGTCATTCAGCAGCAGCAGCAGCAGCAGCAGCAAAGCTCGAATCCCAATGGGCGATACAGTCGAATGTTCCATCTCACGATCGCCAGACGCTAACGATGACAGTGCCACAACAGTCGCGTGTATGTACCGCGACGCCACCCACGCGTTATGGCATGGCATGTTGGGAAGCAAAAAGCAAAGCACTGTCGCGCACATGATCCTGCGGTCATATGATGTAATGGCGATATCCATGTTACCATCGCATGGTAATTAATCGTGCTGTTCAAAAAGATCGACGCCTAGTGGAGATCGCATATTTGTAATCGACAGCGCCCAGACCTCTGACCTTTATAATCTTCACCCAAACCAAATTTTCATCTCCGTTCGCTGTACGTGTTATGAATTTAGATATGGGTCATCTGAATGACCATCTCCGTTCGCCTTTTTCTTTATTTGCTATGTATGAGGAAAGCGAACGGAGATGGTCATTCAGCAGCAGCAGCAAAGCTCGAATCCCAACGGGCGATACAGTCGAATGTTCCATCCCACGATCGCCAGACGCTAACGATGACAGTGCCACAACAGTCGCGTGTATGTACCACGACGCCACCCACGCGTTATGGCATGGCATGCTGGGAAGCAAAAAGCAAAGCACTGTCGCGCACATGATCCTGCGGTCATATGATGTAATGGCGATATCCATGTTAACATCGCATGGTAAGTAATCGTGCTGTCCAAAAAGATCGACGCCTAGTGGAGATCGCATATTTGTGATCGACAGCGCCTAGAATAAACTAAACTTGGCCTATGCCACGTCAATCAGCAGCAGCAGCAGCAGCAAAGCTCAAATCGCAACGGGCGTCACAGACGACTTTCGATCTCACGATCGCCAGACGCTAACGATGGCAGTGCCGCTGCATTCGCGTGCATTTACCGCGACGCTACCCACGCTTTATGGCATCGCATGTCGAGACGCACATATTAAGCACTGTCGCACACATGATCCTAACGCTCCGGGGAGGACTTAAAATGCCAGATCATATTTGATACTCAGCATTATTCGACGGTTCCACTCGCTGCACGCACAGCTCAACAGCGGAGCGCTGATTTTTGAACGTGGCTTTTTATGTGTACAATGCCCACATAGGTTGCATGCTGTTATTTTGTGTGTTTCGTTTTTGGGACGCGTTGCGCGCATGAGCATGGATGCGCGCGCGCATGCTTGTTTTCGATATTCGTCGTTTTGGTCACGACGTGCGCATAATCAGTCGTCGCTCTGATCGCATGTGTCCTCATTCAGTATGTAAGAAGTGCATGCATGCGATTGTGCGCGCCACATAAGTGCATGCTGCGCATCGGCATGTACCCGCGCGCGTGTGCGTTGACTGTGAGCATGCTCTCGCAGTGGCAACGATAATGTATTATTTCCGTTGCCAACACGTTTGCGGTATTAGAGAGGTTCCGCAAAAAGGAATCTTTTCATAATTCGGGACCAAATCCCGGTGCCACGTCGGATTTTGTGTCGAGTCACTTCTTGGGTCCTGGCGTAATTCCAAAATGACGCCAGGGAATCTTTCAGTCTCGCAAAAAACGCGAAATCCATTTTTCGTGTGAAACAGTCCGCAGTCGCAAAGATTTCGAATGCTCTCGCGATATCGAATGTTGTAAATGGCAGCGACGGTCAATTCTCCGCAGTCTTTTGCAGTGCACTGCAGTAGCATGTGCACACCACATACAAACAAAAGAGCATCTTTTGGGAGCCAAAATCCGTCACATGCATGAAGCGCACGCGTGATTTTCAATTTATATAAACAATTTTCATCCGAATTCGGGAGCGATTTCCCGAATTCGGACGATTTACAGTGTTAAGAAAAAACGGAGCCCTCAGTGTTAATTTTCATTTCACGCGTAAGAATCTTTCCATAATTCGGAGCAAAATTACGCCAACGTCCGACGTGTCTCGTGAAATTGTCCACGTCACCCGTTTTTTGACCGAATTCGGCTTGCGGAACCTCTCTATTGTAGCGCGCGTACGAAGTGCGGCAGCCAATTTATCATGCAAGTTGCTGTAATAGAAAGGGGTGTGTGTGTGTGTGTGTGTGTTTGGCACAGGGTCATGATGGCGGAGGTCGATGAGACGTCATTCGTGCTTCGATTTACAATGTTGCGACCGATCGAAGTAGCGCGAGGTTTGATGCACGTTCATGGCTGTGCAATGCACTTTTATGTATATATGATATAAGAAGCGCTTGCCCATTAATATCGCCACACGTGAAGGCAGCCAACCATGCATAGGCTCGCGCCAGCCGCGAGTGGGAATCGCAAATGTCACTCAGTCGAATGATGAATTATAACGAGCAAGTAGTGTATGCATGTAGCCGCAGTCGGGTATCATTCCGATGGTTACATGTTGGATATTCACACGCATGCATTATCAACACCCACCATTCACACAGGAATGCACTACGGGCACATCAATATATGTGCCAAATCATGGAAGCAAAGTAGCTCTTGCTTCTCTCTCACACACGAACACACACACACACACATCACATACTCAGCACTAAGCACTAAGTTACACACCACGGAGAGCATCATATATATCACGCCCTGCACATGCACGTTGATGCGTTTATCGGATGATGAAGGAGGACGATGTCCACGAGACTCGCACAAGTTCTTGGTCTGGGTTCGATCCCCGGCGTCCTGCATCAGTAAATATTGCTTTATTCGCACGTTTTCCGGCTGGATACACAATTACGCATGCACAATCATATAATAATCCGCATACACAGCCAATCATTTGCGTCTTAGCATAATGTGATATTTCTTATTCGAAGGGTAATTGTTAAAGATTGCAATCGATATACACATCAGCCTATTTGCGCACAGTTTGTGCAGCATGCAGTCATAATGAGATTTTCACATTGTCAAAATTTAAAGTACTAATATGATGATCATAGTAGTATGCTATGCGTGCTAGATGCCAACTGCCGCAGTGCTACAAACGTGCCCCCCTTTACTATTCGTCCTAAAACACAAATGCCAGCTCAAGATGGGCACAATAATTCTATGCATGTCCAAGGGGTATCAATGGACATCAAATTACGCAGTGCTCGCCTCAAGCACCGCCTCAGTCACTATCTCGGCTTGTGCTCAAAATTATTGATGAACATCAGCGAGTGCGTTGTGAGTGCATACGCCCGTTGATGCACACACGCACATGCACTAAGCACACACGCACGCACGCGCGACACACACATACACACACACATAATAAAGGGTGAACGAGCTAATGTGCATGCCAATCAAAGCTAGACGTGTATATATACATAATGTTGTATATATATATATATATGGGGACTTCAATGCAGTCGATTTCCCTCTCGAATTTCACGGTGTGCGCTCGAGCACCAACGTGTGATATTTTCATAATATACTTGCAGTGTAACACTGGCTGAGCTTCCAACGTGGCTGCACACTTTCTTTTTTGGCTAGGATGTGTGGGTGCGGTATATAGTCATGCCCTGATCTATTCCCACAAGCATGTTTCTCACATCCACTGGATTGATGGTGGGTCTGCTTTTGTCAGCGGGCAACGTGTGCATGCTACATGCAACATGCATATCGATTGTTAAAGTGGCAAGAATGTGTGTGTGCGCGTGCGCTTGCAGTCGCGAGTGTGCGTGTGTGCGTGTGTGTGTGTGTGTGTGTGAGTTGTGTTTGGATGCGTGTGCAAGTATGTAATTATGCGCGTGCATGAGTGTGGCTTTTCCTTGGACCGACTCCTTTGGCACACCGTAGCCGCAGAAGATCAATTGCACTATGTACCCACACCGGGGATCAAAGCATTCAGCCATGATTGTGTGTGTGTGAAAGAGAGTGAGCATGTGTATCACATGTATGCAAAATGGGCATGTGCACCACCAACTCATGTACATTAGGTCATATTATAGACTATATATAAGATAATGAGAATATGACCTAATCTGCCACCTTTTTTGATTCTCCATTGTATGAGACTATTAGAATTGTTTAGTGGAACATGCTCAGTGAGCAAAATATTCAAAGACCTGCATAAAGATTGCGAAGTCGTCTCCCTTGATATTCACCCGAGGTTTAATCCTACTCACAACGTTGACATTCTGATATGGGATTATACATTATACCCGCCAAATCATTTCGATATCATATGGGCATCTCCTCCTTGTACCGAGTATTCAAAAGCGAAAAGAATTGGGGTCAGAAACTTTGCATTGGCTGATGCAATAGTCAAGAGAATAATCGAGATTATTAAATACTACAAAGCAAGTCATTGGTACATTGAAAATCCCTCAGACGGAGGGCTATCAAAGCATCGAGATTTTATGAAACCGCTAGACATATACATGCATACATGTTGTTATTGTATGTATGGATGTATGTATCGCAAAGCGACAAACATTTGGACTAATAAACAAGGGCTAAAACTCAAAATGTGTAATAAACACATAACCCCGTGTCCATCAATGGTGGCATATGGGAGACACCTTATACAAGCACAGCGAGCTCAAAGCTCACGTTCCGATGTGGGAACTTCGAAATCCCTTACTGCACTACACTCAATTCCTAAAAGTCTATTAATATATTTACTCAATTTCAAATGCATTTCCTTTGTAGATGGGGCTGATGATTAAGAAGTCTTGGAGGGCTGGAACAAAGTGCTCCCACTTCTTTGAATGAATATAATTGTAAGACTTTTTATTGGAACCGGGCAGCTTAATCGTTATTATCTTCCCTTTTTTATCTCGTTGAGCACCGTAACAATCGATTTCAAAAAATGCATCAAGAGCCTTGCCAATTGTATATGGGGTCATCTTAGTTCCATCAAAATTTATCTTGAACGATTCTTTCAATGTCTTAATGTCTACATCCCAAGTCGGGTTGTTGGGCAGCATCAATGTTTCTTTGGCACCGTTTTGCTCAAATAGAGTCCACAAGATGTGGTTTGGATCGTTTAAGAATTGTATAAATCTGTGAACAAAGTTTACAAGTTTTCGATTCCACAAATCTCGGAGGTAATGATGAGGTATAGACTCTAAGAATATTTTTGAAATTATATTTGGCAATGCATAGTTTATCTTCCATGGTCGCTTCATTGCTCCAAACTTTTGGATTCAGATCTTCGTAAATCTCTAAAATTTCTTTATCTTCAACATTATTATACTCAAAGTAAGGAGCCGTCTCATTTTCATTCAATTTGGCCCACACCATTTCCCTACTAATTTGAGAGAGTTTGCTATTAATAAGGCCACATTTCCGGAGATACCAATGATATACTCGTTCGTCTCTTGCCCAATAGTTACTCACACTCTTGTTGGTTTGCCAATTTTTGATACAACTCACATTCAGGTGCATTATATGGAAGACAAAACCCTTTTAGTCTAAACCTGATTTGCTTCATGGTTGCACTTGATTTGTATAGGTGAAGCTCATTTGTATGATATTGTCTCACCCTAAACAGATTTTGAAAGAAGTCCCGGCATGACACCATGGCAGGGTCCAAAAATGCATATCGTTTATGAAAGTGCGGTGGATTGTTTGGTCCGGTATCAAAATTGACTCCCACCGTAATAGCAACATTGGAAATCACAAGTCGTTTAGAGGCCCACACCTCGTCAACATTAGATAAGGTTGATTTCGTTTCATCATCGCTCATCCCATGATAACAAATTATGTCATCTTGAGTGAGATCGGTGTTTGCTATAATCATATATTTGAATGTGTCCATGCCATAGCACCAAACACTCTTGCCTTTTTTGAAATCGGTTTTGAAAGGATAAAACAAATATATGTTTTCCCCATTGTTCAAAGCATCAATCAACGATGCTTCCCAAAAAAATTTGTTTTCGTAATTGATTAGTTGTTGTGGAGCTGGTGGTAGGTTGTGGCCAAGTGTAATTAAAGAGCGATCTAAATTTTTAACCTTCTCGAACCATGTGATGGTGTCTTGATGGGGAAAAGCATCCATAAAGATGATTTTCTTTGCAGATTTTACAATGTGCATAAAGCAATCCCAATTGGCGGGTAAGTGCTCCCCATGTGTCGTGTGGTTCATGAAAATACTTTTGTAAGTCTCAATCTCATCCAAGACAACAATGTCATAACTTTTACGAGCTTCAACACCGTCACATACATCGGCCAAAAGGTTTTCTTGTTGAAATGTTTTCCATTGTGATTCCATAGACATTATAATTCTATTTGTTTTCGGAATTAAATCTCGTTTGTTCTCATCAAAGCTTTTGTAATTTTTGAACCGCAACGATTGCAATCTTGTCGCTACACGACATTTTGTGCATAACATATCCTTGGGTTGAACCATATGATGCTACTACCCTTTTCATACTTGTGAAGATAATCAATAGTAGAACCGGTCTTGTTACCGCTCATGAATGCCGTCAAGAACACCATGGATGCATGTCCAAATGCATTATGAATTTCGATCGGCTTCACCCATCTATCACTCATAAAAATGTCGATTGGTACGTCGCAACCCTTAAGAAACTTTTCACTTTGCTTACAATCATCAAATCGTAGGTTGGGATAAAATCTGAGCAAGAGGTTCTTGATAAAGTTGTCGCCCGGAGAAAATTTGCCTTTCGCCCTATGCCAAAATACCTCATACTTTTTAAGCCTTTCTTTATTGTTGTCTTTTTGAGCGGCCCACTTTAAAAAGTCCTTCAAATTAATGTTGCTATGGTATGACCATAAAATAATCAGCCAAGTTACATTGTGTTGAAAGCTACTAGGGTCACCTCTTGGTTTGTTGGGTATCATGCCTAATATTTGTTTGTAACGTGTTGTATTCCAATTAAAATTGGATGGGGGCACATAGTCACATCGGGTGTGATGGAACTTAAGTCAATTTTTTGATGAGTCTTTTCATCAAGTTCTACATCCTCAAATTCCCAATGTAATGTCGCGGCATCGATTGAATCTTCATCAAAATCAATTAAGATGCAATGCTTGGTGACCGATCGACTTCCTTCGACGATGTCTTGAGTTCGCAATTCATGGGATTTGCTTTGATTAACACATTTCATGTTTCGATTTGTGGTGTACACCGCACAATCCATGCCCAAATCTTTGTACTTCATTAACCATGTTTTAAAGGGAGCCATAGCACCAAGATTTTCCAAATAATAATTGGAAAGAGCGATGTGATAGGACCAATTTGGATTTCCCTTTTTTGGTAATGTACTTCCACTAATTTGAAAGATGGCATTTGGAAATTTGGTCGAAATGATTTCTTTGATTTCATTCAAGTTAATCTCTTTATCACTATCAATATCGAAATATACTTTCCGCTTGACAGGGGCTTGTACTATTTCATATATGCCATAATGTTTGGTTAATATCTTACCCATATTGACTTTGTGAATTTTACTCCACATATTGCCCATCTTTTTGGTGTCCGATTTGATTAGAATTTCGCCTTCTTTCAAAGTTGAAATCACATAATCTTGTGCTCCACCATCGATCAAGTTTTTGACCCATTGCATTTTGAGGAATGTTTTTAGTGCAAACTTTGAAGTGTCAACGTCTTGATAATCCATTATACTCTTATAAACACTCTTATCTTTAAGTGATTTAATGTTTTGGCAAAAATAAAATTGGATGTTTTTGTTGTTGATATTTTGAGACATGTATACTTATATATACCATATATTTTAATCTTTAAGCTTGTTTATAATGGTTCATTTTCAGATTTTTGAGACCTTTTTTTCCTCATGTATTCTTTCATTTTGATATTGTGCTCATCCTTGTGGGATTCATACCAAGTCTTTTGATGTTTTCTATTCAAAGCTCGCGTTTGTTCAACATGAGTCTCCCTATACTTCTTTTTGGCACGTTTTTGAGCATCGGTCAAGGCCATTCTATTGGTATATACTTAGATTTTAATCTTCAAGTCAATTGCGTTCTTTAAGTACTTTGTGCGTTCTTTAAGTAGTTCGCAAAAAAGGTGGCTAATTAGGTCATATTATGGATTATATATAAGATAACGAGAATATGACCTAAAATGCCACCTTTTTCATGATATCGTACCCGCGTGCGTTCTTTAAATAGTTCGCAAAAAAGGTGGCTAATTAGGTCATATTATGGATTATATATAAGATAATGAGAATATGACCTAAAATGCCACCTTTTTCATGATAGTTAGGGTTTCAGGGTTTCAGGGCTTAGGGTTTATCATGATACCCCCGCGAAAAAATCGCCGAAAGTCGTATATCGCCTAAACTGACCCCTCCCTTAAATAGTGTAAAAAACCGTGCGAAAATCGCCTGAACTGACCCCCTAAATGGGGTCGGAAATCGATGAAACTGATGCTGAATTAATTCTATTTTTTCCACGTCTTCTATTTTTTATACTACCGGTAGTAATACCTTTACAACCAGTTCGTCCTTGACCCGTGGTC
>LGRX02012156.1:0-40076 GCA_001247695.2 Cymbomonas tetramitiformis
GGCGACTCATCCGCGGATGATTCGCCTTCAGCGCGCCGACTCCAGCGGGCGACTCATCCGCGGATGAGTCGCCCTTCAGCTTGGCGACTTTAGAAAAAAACTAATTTGCATGCATTTCGGTTGCAGGACTTACTGTTACCCTCTTCGTTGAATGACGTGTTCAATTTCTCATGTCGCTGTAAGAGGTTATGTTCGTCGAATATTTCTAAACAAGACGTTAAGGATCTTCGCTCTGAATTCTGGACCTTGAACGTGGCATCTCCTAAAGAGAAAAGTCTTCAAGGAATGCAGAGACAATGGATCATATCTACCCTTAAAAAGTCGTCCGACTTTTCAGATCAAGATGCACCAGTTCTCAAATTTGCCATTGGCTCTCAGCGTGTGTGTCGCAAGTTTTATGAGAAATGTTTGCCGATATCTCATGGACGGTTGACGAAGCTAATAAAGGATTTATTTGCCGGAAGAAAACATAACAGGTAAACCAATTTACAGTTTTCCTGTAGGCTCCCATTCTTTGCATCAGATTCATGATAATAATATACATTTTTTCCCTTTTCAGGCTGCACGGAAACAGCAAACAAGTGCAAGTACAGGGCTTGTCATATATTCCAAAAAACTCTCTAAAGGTTTCAGCAGCGAAAACCTTTCTGCAGAAGATTGCCAAAGAGCAAGGTCAACATCAACCGGACAAGAAAGAAACACATCTGCCTCAAGGAATGACAAAGCTTGACGTCTACGAAAAGTTTATCGAAGAGCTTCCAGCCTTTGGTTCTGAGAGATTCAAGGTCAGTGAGCCATATTGGTATACGATCTGGAGAAAACACTTCAAGTGGCTTAAGTGTCCGAAGATTTGCAAGTTCTCGGAGTGCAAGATCTGCTCGACCGCAAAGCTTCACAAGCAAGTCGCCCCGGCCGAAATGAGAGGTATGTTAGAAAGAAAACCCACTCTTGTTCATGAGAGGTATGTTCAGAAAGAAAACACTGCTTGTTCATACACGTGACCACTTACCTGAATGTGTTTGCGTTGCAGTACGAATCGAAAATCTTTTGCAAGCTCATCGACTGGATGCAAGGGCTGAACGGGAGAAGTACTACAAACACATTCAGAAATCCAGCGCAGCAAAAGGCAACGCGAAGTGGTGGAAATATACTACCATGATCATCGATGGCATGACACAACGTACCACACAATTGCCTCACTTTCGTCGAATGCCCTCTTGGGTCAAAGACAATAAGGCATTGATAGATACCCACTGCATGGGGATACTCATCGAAGGCATCGGTCGTTTTATGGAATTCAATTTCAGTCATAACTACTCTGACAACTCGAACTATCTTGCGAACGTCATACAGCGGGCAGTAGCACGAGTTCATGAGCATCGACGATCGGGTGGGCATCCGTTACCGGAAGTATTGTATCTACAATTGGACAATGTAAGCAGCAATAAGAGCCACTTCTTAATTGCTTATTGTGCCATGCTGGTCAAACGTGGGGTATTCCGCAAGGTGAAGATCAACTATCTGATCGTGGGACATACACACGAAAATATCGATCAGATGTTTTCAAGGTTTTCTGTGGCTTTGAGGAGGCTGAACGTTTGGGACATCGAGCATTTGATGGAGGTGGCTAGGAACTGCTTTAAGGATGGAGTAGTTCCGGAATGTCAACTGATCGATGAGGTGCACGATATCAAGGACTGGATGCATGGATGCTATAACGAAGTGCGCGATGTCAGCTTCCAACATGCTTTCAAGATTTTTTCTGGCCCCACAGGCGACGTGTTAGTGCAGGCGAAACGTTATTCATTCGATCCAGTCTGGCTTCCAAAGGAAGGTGGGGTGAAGGTATTTAAGAGCAGCCTGCCCGAGGGCTCACCATGCTTTGTCGAGCCTAAATCCATTAACGAATTGAGCGCACGGAAACAAGCGAAGCAGCTTGCGACTTCCAGGAAGTCTACGAGCAATCCATTGAAAGAGATCGAGGATCTTGTCGTTCAATGCAAGAGGAATCTTTGCTTATGCATTCGAGGTAAGCACTGCACTGCTAGCGATTACGATTTGATTTGTCATATTTCAAATGTATGTGGCCTTCTTAGTTTCTCGGGTTATGTTCTGCAGATGTCGCAACCACCGAGGAGGCGGAGCGGCTTCAATTTCTAGCCAATCGCGCAAATACTTTTCTTGAAGGGTATGTTCAAATGCAACGTGACATTGCGGCAGGAACGTTCGAACTGAAAGAGAAGACATTGTGGGTGCTGCACGAGGCTCCCTTTGAGGTTACTGGACCCATGATGCCTGTTCCTTCGGGTGCTTTGAGCGCGAACGGGCGAGATGCGGAAGTACTGATTGTCGATGAGCCAATGGCTGATACGAATGATATTGAACGTGGATACACGGATGCACAACTGGCTGATTACGTGCAGGGCCTTCGGGACTCCGTAGCGGTTCACGTGCGCCCAGTACCTCGTCCTATCTACATCGGGGCACAAAAAAATACCATTAGAAGACGAGCTCGAGATCATCTTGCGCAATACATTCTGGGAGAAACTGACGACCCGGACTACGATGTGAGCTACAGCAAGATGAAGAAAGGTAGCATGGCTGTGTTGATTGCTCCCGAATCCGAGAAGACTGCCCGGACGGAATACCCGTTTCGTATCGCTCTGGGAAGGAGCCGAGGATGGTCGAGATATCTGTACCTTTGTGAGGTACAAGAGCAGCTGCTAAATGAGAAAGGTGAGAAATGTTTGTTGATGTGATTGCGCGCGCAACCTGCTTTTAACATCACAACGTTTTATGTCAATCTAATATCTCTTTTATCTTCTTTCTGGTGCAGGAGAAAAATGTTTGCGGTGGTTGACTTGTGGTACATTTAAGCTCACGAGCGCCTCCCAAAAGGAGGCCCAGAATGCAGACTCCCGGCTTTCGAAGGAGAAGGCATCGAAACCTGAAAGTTTCCGGCTGCATCAACGTACCAAGCAGGTGGCGCCGTATACACCAAGCGAAGTATTAGTAGCATGGGACTGGGACACGGAAGAGGAGCGCCGAAAGATCAATGCAAGCACACAGCGATGGATCCCGGGTGAGCAATATGACTTGTTGGTCAAACGAGTCATCGCCAGCGACATGTCAAAGAGCTTTGAGCCGCCCGAGCATAGAACACCCAAACTCTTACTGCGCGACGCAATCATGCCATTAGAGGATAAAGAGGATAAAGAGGATAAAGAGGATAAAGAGAACGCGGAGGCTGAAGAGGGTGAGAGTTCGGACGAGGAAGCCTCTTTGTCGTCCTTGTCCGATGATGACGACCAGATGTGTGAATAACTCGATCAGTCCGATGAACTTGTATATAGAAGTTGTAAAACAATAGTATATATTGTGAATATCTAATGTTGAACTATCGTGGTATTACCACGTTTGATTTCCTTGCACTCATTTTACCTAGTTCTTTTTCCTTGCACTCAGATTGTTCGGACGCCCAAGGAATCCTTGGGAACGCGTATCACATGGATGGAACAAACACCACATGTCTGCATGGTCATATAAAACTTGCTTTCACGGCATCCCTGTTCATTTTTTGCTTACGCTCACCATCCACCCACCTCCTACCAACATTCCAAGAACATGGACGCTCAGCGAATCAACCTGACGGTCGATCCGAAACATGTTTTGTTTTTATTGTTCTGCCCTTCATCCGTGCGAGGTACGATAGGAGAAGGCAAGCGCAAAGGGATTCAGTTGCTAGAATGAGAAACGGCGAATGCCCAGAGTGTATGAGGAAGTATAACAGGCCTATTTGGGAGGACAAGAATCGATGGAACGATTTATGGCATAAACATTTTCATGAGAGGCACGACCCCGTGTGGCGTCGAGCCTTGGAGTTAGAACCAATCCGTCCCCGTTTTCGTCTGACACGCCTTGGCCGCCATCTGTTAAAACTGCAGAGTCACCCGAATTTTCACCCCGACAATCTCGATTGATGACCAGGTATATGTTTCTTTGTTTCTTTGTTTCTTTCTTTCTTGAGCAGGATTGCCTTGCTATCATGCTGGCCACAATTCTTATTCTTATTGCTATCATGCTGGCCACAATTCTTATCCACCTGTGAATTCTGTGTGCCCGCAGATGATGACACCAAGCTCCTCGCACACACATCGCGGTGCATTGGCTACTTTGAAGAGGCACACGTAGAATAATAACAATAAGAATAACACATAGACTTCGATATGCAACGAGGTTGTGTCATTGTGAGATGACCTTTTGACAATAGTAGGGTGAGATTTGTACTTTTTATGTAACATGTCTTACGTTGGTTTGTAAAATGTCACGCATTATAAAGCCTGCCTATATCTTCATCAGCATTCATTTCTCGCTTTCGCTCACGATAGACCCCACCTCCTACCAGTGAGCGACACACCCAGATGCCAGACTACTACATTGTCCTTTTCCGTTTTGTGCTTCCCGCCATCCGGGAAAGACGCCGTTCCCGCGAGGAATGCTTTTTGCACGCATGGGTAGAAGAACGATTTCTGTGGGCCCTTGAAACACGAGTACGCATTACATGCCCCGATATCCCTGGCACGTTTACCTCAGAAATCATTGTGTTTCCTGTGACACTTGCGCGGTTTTTTTTCATCCTCGGAGAATTGCGAACGACGACGTCGGCGGCTTAAGAGTCAATGAGGCGTCCTACTTTAATCGGACTAGTTGGATTTCCGGTATGAATTTGTATCGCAGTTTTAACGAACTCCACCGACGATGGTTATATGATCACCATTGGGCCTGGTGCAACGGTTGGTTTCGCAACTTCCTTGACTATGACGCTGATGGTAACGAATTCGTCTATGCTCGTGTATACGACCGGCCCTGTTGCGATGATTGCGGAAGGTCAGATTCCCTTGTTATGCGAGTGACTTACCCACATCGACACATATGTGTCGACCGCGCGAGTTGCGAGTTCTGGCAGGATACCGATGATACCGAAATCCCAGAGTTGCTGTCCTCCGACTCCGACTAAGGTATAAAAGCTCAATACCTCTTACTCAGCCTTCATTTCTTGCTTTCGCTCACCATACATCGTGCCACCCCTGCCACCTCCTACCATTCTGAGAGCCACCCGCCTGATGACAGCCCACGGCCACTATCTCCTTTTCGAATGCGTTCTTCCCGTCATCCGGGAAAGACGCCGTTCACGCGAGGAATCCTTTTTGCACGCGTGGGTGGAAGAGCGATTTCTGTGGGCTCTTGAATCACGTGAACGTTCGCCGCGCTATTTTGCGTACCCCTTTACCACAAATCAAGTCAGAAGACGGGCAGTGTTCCCTGTAACGCTTGCGATATACTTTGGTGGACCTGACGTGTGGTCAGTGGAAATGCAGGATGACGATGTATATGCTCGACAGTCTCGCTATAGGCACTTACATGTCTTTCGCGGCGAGGCGTCCTATTTTCGCAACTGGTCTCGTTGGATTTGCGGTATGCACTATCGCGATTTAACCGAACTCCGGCGTAGGTGGTTGGTCGATCACCATTGGGCCTGGTACAACGGCTGGTTTCGCAATCAAGTTACCTATGATGGAGATGGCAATCTATTTTATGCTCGCTTATACACCTGGGCTTGTTGCCATGATTGCGGTTCTCGAAGGACAGTTCTTGAACGTTGCAATGATGACCGAGAAACTGATATGCCACACCGCTACATCTGTGTCGATCGGGAGGCTTGCGATAGTGTGATTGAGCTTGAAATAGCTGACGAGGACACAGATTCGGAATGGGGCCATCATTTGGACGACTCAACCGATTCGGATCCGTCGGCGGGATCCCTGCACGATTAGCCACGATTAGTCATAATGCACAATTGAATAGAATACACATGGAATGTAACCACTGTGTAATACAACCACTGTGTAATACAACCACTGTGTAATAATGTAACATACAATGATTATTAAAAATGTGAAGATCGGGGTTCTTATACCATTGCTTGTACCATACACGTGACTTATGATATTTTTGTTGCCCGCATCGAGAAGAATTGTTTTCTAGAATAGATGGGTGGTGGCTAAAGCCACCGATTGAGATTCGACCATCAATTCAAATCAAGACGAGTCATCCGCCGACAGTCGACAAGGTCAGTGCAGATGTACCCGTCGCCAATACGGGTAAGATCCATATCAATGCGTCGGCATCGACTGCAGGCAGGCCTCATAGACAACTCGTACCGCGACGGGTAGATCCATTGAGGATCTGCATGCTCGTTGTAAAAGCCGTTGTACCAGGCCCAATGATATTCACGAAGCCACCGTTTTGCGAAGTCGTCGAAATCGATGTAGTCTAGCCGGAATCTGAAGTTGTTTGACATGCCAGGTCCTTGCCAATGGAACCCTTCATCATCGTAATATGGGGCTTCAAAATTGGAGGTAGGGAATATCTGCAAGAAATTTCCCCAATCACGAACATCCCCCCAATCGACTTCGAGCAGATCACGTAATTCATAGAAATAGTGAGCCAAAGTTACAGGCATCCAAACATCACCAAACATGCCCGAAAACGTCAAAACTTGTTCTTCCAACGCCCACAAGAAACGTTCTTCGACCCATGCCTGCACAAAGTATTCCTCACGCAGTTGACGCATTTCCCGAATGTAAGGAAGAACAATCCCAAACAGGACGTAATGGGTATCCGCCATTCTTGATAATGCAAAGATGAAGCGGTGTGTCTTCCAGGAAGAAATGGAAAATGATCCTCCTAAAGGCCTCAAGCGATTTAAAGATTGCCAAGGAGGGCTTGGGCCTCTCAAGGTGAATGCCGCAAACCAATAGGATGAAACCAACAATCACAAGATTGGCCAAGATAAGATTGGCGCGGACAAATGTTGGCCCAAGATTGGCGCGGATTGCGAGTTCTGGCAGGATACCGAAGTCCCACAGTTGCTGTCCGACTCCGACTCCGACTAAGGTATAAAAGCTCAATTCATCTTACTTAGCCTTCATTTGCTGCTTACGCTCACCATCGTGCCACCCCTGCCACCTCCTACCAGAGAGTGAGCGACGCGCCTCTACAAACTCGTGATGCCTTCAGTGTTAAGGTTTGGTGTGCATCGGAATCGTGCCAGTATCGATGTAGATGCCATTAATCGCCATGAGATGGAGCACCGACCATGCCCCGAATGCAATTTGCACCAGTGGACTTTGAGAA
The DNA here is from genome assembly GCA_001247695.2 of Cymbomonas tetramitiformis. Lineage (NCBI taxonomy): Eukaryota > Viridiplantae > Chlorophyta > Pyramimonadophyceae > Pyramimonadales > Pyramimonadaceae > Cymbomonas > Cymbomonas tetramitiformis. The sequence continues at coordinate 7,198 of LGRX02012156.1, forward strand.
CGATGGCAAACCGCCCTTTCCGCCGCCCGCCGATGCCTCACAGGCATGATCTGATATGGGCTATGTGGCGCTTTACCCGACGAACTCGGTTTTATCTGTTTTTTGAATTGGTAGAGCCGGAACGCTATCCCGATCGCGCTGAATATGCATGGGGTGAAGCGTGGATGACTCCGCGATTAATGGTTATTCCAGTCGACGTTGTACGCCTATTGGTCTGTTGGTACCAGAATGACGAAACGACACCTTTCGACGAGTACTGTATCAGTTGCGATTGCCTTAGTTGATCAGGTATACAAGCTCAATACCTCTTACTTAGCCTTCATTTGCTGCTTACGCTCACCATCGTGCCACCCCAGCTTGACACTAACAACTAACAACTGACCACGCTCAGGCAAACTCGTCATGAAATGCGATTATTGTGACCTTCCTGCAAACGTTCGCATATGGTTTAATGCTGGTTCGCATCTTGTTGCGATAAATGAGCATACCGAACATTTCGCGTGTATGCGTTGTTCTTACGAAATATTCATGTGCCAGGAAGCAATGGACGACGAAGACGGAGTATACTGGGAGCTGATAGATTAGTAGACCATTACTTTCCGGCGTCTGAAAGGCGTGGAATGAACTAATTCGAGATCGCTTGCCTGGTAGCAACTTACGTACTTTGCAATGTAATAGTAACGCTATGATATGTTGTACGACCAGCTGACTTATGGCTTTTGCGACATATATATATTGTAACACTACTAACACTAGCAAACATTCTACTTGTAACGTTAAACGAATATACACCGTTCATGCAACAATACCCGTGTGATGATAGTTGTATAGCCGCGTTTTTTGACGCGGGGCTTGTGTTTATGAACACACCCAATCCAAAAAAGATATCTCTCTCCGTTGATTGCTCGATGATCACTCGAACCACAATGGCAAACCGCATAATGAAGGCATACCGTACCGCATAAACGCATATCGTAACCTACGTGGCTGCCACGTGTCTGCATTACACTGCGCGTTATGATGACGTGGCAGGTCACCCGTCGTCTATAAACCGAGAATAGTAACAGAAAAACACCGTCTAAAAACATGCATAGTGGTTCACGTATCCCCAATAGTCTGTTGGAAGACCCAGAGGTCACAGCAGAACAGATACACAGATAATTTCCAGGAGGATTTTCCAGCTGGCCATAGGCCAGAACGGTTTGAAGGTGGATATCGTCGCATCAACATTGAACCTGGGCACTGACTGATTATGTGGATTTCCAAACTGTCGAAGGAATGTGGTCCTGACTTCTGCATATGTGATTGTTGGAGATTGTGCCACAACGTGGAAGAAGTGTCTGTCATTGATCTGAAATAATGTGAGGAATACAGTAATCAGGTCCTTATATGTTGCTCCTGGGTAGGTGAACTCGAAATACTTATCCACCGTCTCTATCCAGACCTCTGCATCTTGTCCGACCTTGTACTCCTTTGGTGTGTTCATTTTCACCTTAGGAGTAGGTACTGCAGGAACTGCGGGTGATGGGACTACATGGCTGTCATCCGGATCTGCAAATATTGGTGGTGCAAAATCCTCTGTGTATGGAGTCTCTGGAGCATATGGTTCTGCGTTAGGATATCTGTATCTACTCATGTCGAGTTTCAATCGACCGAGGTTGTCAAAATATCCTACACCATCATATCGTGTCCGTGTCTCTGAATAACCTGTCATCCAGCGTGGAACCTTGAATCTGTTGTATGCATCATAGGTACCAAGGACATCAAAAAACTAGTGAGCCGGATTTGGATCAATTCCTGGAACAGACATCTATAACACACCAACACCAACAAAAACCTTCAACTACGGAATGTGGGTGTGTTTGATATATATATAGTACCTTATGCAATGAAATGGGACGAATTTTGACCCCTGTGCAATTTGTGCCAAATGCTTAGAAATGCTTTTTGGGACATAATGGCTTTTAAAGGGTCACTTTGTCGGGTTATCTTTTGTCACAACTCGAGTTATGGAGCACTTATATGCATGCACCGATGTAGGAAAGTACAGAAATTTCAGCTTCTATTTATTTGTTATGCAAAATGCACAGGGTCGAATAAAACTTTTGTCGATGATCAAGTCCCATTCTTAGCGCTTTTACAAATGTTGTTGGTCACCTGCTCGGCTTATACAACAAATCAAGGTATGGCTTACGCGAGGTCGACTTTACACAAAACTTCGGAAAATATTTTTATTCGATAAACATGTCGCTTAAACCAATCTAAACATATTGCGCGCTCTGGGTATACAATTCACCCAGGCATTGAAAAGTTATGGCCGATACCGCTCGGTTACCTCCCATACTTAACCATACTTAAGAGCACACTTCAATCGCATTTATCTCACGATCTAGAAAATCGGAAGTTTTGTGTAAAGTCGACCTCGCGTAAGCCATACCTTGAAATAATATCCAGTTGGGCAGTGAGATTTTGAGAACTCTTGCCAAAAGTTAGGGTTTTGCTTGCATTTTACTTTGTGGAGTAACGTGCATGCATTGTGGGACATGTCGACACCTGAATATACATTGCGTCAAGTCACCTAAATAAATGGCAAATCCTTAGATGGTCACGCCGTCGGTTTATTGGGGAGGGGCTTTGCAGTATGCATGATGAAAGGTGCACTACATGCTGACATTTGGGTCCGTATTTTGGGGGACAACTTAGGGTTACATATGTAACAGCCACATGTTTCGATCTACATGTCCCAGGAAAGAGAGGGCTATGGTACCCTGCAGTCAAATTACACTTTTATATGTACTTGGCATTAGAGCTTCCGCAAAACATTCGTAGGCAGCGACTTTTGAGGCACGTGCACACGGTGAAAGCGTGCCGGAGGGTATGTAGGTATCGCATTGAGTATATGAGTGCGCTGAGCGGTGCGCGTATGCAAAGTAATAGTGGTGGTGTTAATGGGTTTCAATCAATCACGTACTAGAATGTCCTTGCTGATAATCATTACTAAGAATGGCTAATGAAACATGTCTGCAACAATTGTGAATAATAAATGGAGTGACCTTGCATGCTAACGTGAACAATTCTCTGGCGACGGCATATTGAAGAGTCAACTGATAAGCTTGAGCCAACAATAAATGACCTTGGCTGCGGAGTTACTCTTCTGGTATACATTTAGGGCAGTACCAGTCTCCTCGTGGCAAATGCTTTAGTGGGGGGGAACAACATTTGAAATGCAGGCTCCCAAGACATGAGCGTGTGTCGCACACGAGCATTTTGTTTGGTGGACCATCTGCGGTGCTACACACCATACATGGAATATTCGCTAGGTTTACATTACTCCGCTTCGATCTGGATGGTGTCCGTGTCGTTGTTGTCTTGGAGGGAAGTGTGTGGTGGGGTGATGGAGTGCTGACTGTAGATGGATCACATGGTAAATCGAGACAGATTGGTGTGTTTACAGCACCGCAACGTTTGTTCATCTCAGTAGCTCTTGATTGGGCATCAGATGTTGTTGCCGCATCAGTGTTGAAGTATAAGCATTTGGATGCTTGCTGGAATCGCAACCTGTCTGTCCAGAGAAGACGTTGGTCGCGGATGAACTCGCAGTTGCGTGTCTTCCCGGGCACTAACTCAGACTTTGGCAGAGTGGATAAATTGTCGAAAAATCTATACTCTATTGTAAATGATTGTGTCGAAGTAGTTGTTTGATTCTGATATTGGAACGTCCATACAATGAACTGTTGTGCTATCACGATTAGCCATACTCCACACTGATGCGCATCGAGTTGCAAACGCACATTGAGATCAATGATGCTCCACGGGCTAGGGCCGCCTCTGACGCGGGCAGTGAGAGCGCGCTTCAAAGATGATGTTAAACCACTATTGAGTGAGTCGAAGTAGGTGATTGTCTGAGATGGTCCGTGAATCATTATTAGTTCCCAATGGAGATTGTTGCATATTGGAAGGAGGAGACTGCCAAGGCTTTCAGGCCTCAAAGCTTGATCAATAGCTGATGACACACTCTTCGAACAAATCAGGTCTAGGGCCACCTTAGGCGTGCAAGGATATGATATGCTCAAATTGCAAGGAGAAGAATACAATTCGTGGCCGTAATCCTCAACATCATTGCAGTCGAAGCGGTCTCGTTGCAAGATGTCCAAACAATTTGCAATTTGCATATCATTCAACCATGCTTTAGGATCGTCGATGAGAATAGGCATATCATGATTTTGATCGCGCACAATAACCTTTGATGTTGATGGCTGCTGTTTTTTGGCCATGGTCATTTCTTTTGCTGCTTGCTGACGAGTCGGTCTCTCAGTGGAGGCAGAGAATACTGATGGGGATGGCTTCCGTTTCTTGGCCAAGGTCATTTCTTTTGTAGCTTGGTGACGAGTCAGTTTCTCAATGGAGGCAGATACTATTGATGGTTTTGTCCTCCCGAGAGCGGGTTTCTGATTGTGTGTTGATTTATTCTTAGATGCGGCCGCAGATGATAAAGATGTTAGTTTTTTATTCTTTGCAGCTTTCTTCCTCTTGATATGTATATGTTATAGTGCGGAACACCTTCCCCCCTCAAGGAAGTGTAAGAACCACCAGGCAGTCGTCAAGTGCCTTGTATATACTCCAATTAGGCATTACGCAGCCTTGTGGGATGCAGCCTTACTGTCTATTACCCACCACTAAGTTGGGTGCACCCAACCTAAGAACCTATTTTCAAACGTCGATAACTCCTCGAATATCGGACTTATAGTGCCAAAGCAAGGCTAGGCCATGGCCTACTATGTTCCCTTTGAACAATGGATATGCATTATACCTCTATGATCGCAATCTGCGGGGTATAATGGGACCGTATCAATAGGGTATGTGATGAAATGTTCCGGATTTCTCTTAGGTTGGGTGCACAATACCTAAGAACGCGGGTAATATAAGGGACTCCCCGTGACACTCGAAGGTCCTTTGAAAATTCGGAGACCTATGTTGTCAAGTTCTCGAGTTGCTCTTTCTGCAGTGTCTTGTCAAAAGTTTCATCCGAGTTCATCTTGACCCTCAAAACCTCGGTTGAAGTAGCATGGGTAGGTAAAACCCCAAAATCACTTGGAAATTTTACAATTTTTCCTACCCCCTCGCATACTCCCCAAAATTGCTCACGGATAAGTTTGATTCGCTCAATAGTGTAGATGCGTGTGTAAAAGAGGACATCTTCCCCGTCATTTTGAGCTAATAAAAACCAGGATCCGGTACCGACAACTCCCAATAATCCCACCAAAGGGTAAGTTGGGTGCACCCAACCTAAATGGCTCTTAAGTTGGGCCCACCCAACCAGTGGGTAATAGACATTACAGTCCTTGGGATGTTGCCTTACAATTCTTGGGATGTTGCCCTACAGATCTTGGGATGTTGCCCTACAGTTCTTGGGATGTTGCCCTATAGTTCTTGGGATGTTGCCCTACAGTTCTTGGGATGTTGCCCTGGAGTGGTAGTCATGATTGTGCTGATTGCAACATGACTGAAATACCAAATGACTGTGGGTTACACTAGTATTTCATGGTATTTAGGGCAATGTGGGTTACATTGACCCTATATGCCCTCAGTGAATTTAGGGTGCTACATGCCATCAGGAACCCTTTAAATAGCAAAAAAGAACAAACATGCAATTTTTTTCGAAAGAAAGAAGCAAAAGTTTGTTCAGTATGCCATAGTTTGCTAAGGAACTCGAATCACCAGGTGTTAAGAGGTGGGCCTATTTAGCAGCTATATAGGCCCATCTCTGACAAGACCAGTAAAAGTTCATACGGCGGCCGCAACCGTCAGTAAAAATATGTTCCTTCAGTGTAATTAAACCATAAATTATATGTGGTGACGCCCACATCCAAGCAAACATTGTCACTGTGTAGTATAGACCATCTTAATTATGTGTTACACCCTTAGGTGTTACATGTAATATATTAGGTAGTTACTAGGGTTATGAAATATGACATGGTGATTTTTTGGTACCTCAATAGGTACAAAATTGGAATTTGCGAAAAAATTAGACCCAAAAAATATTTTTGAAATCTCTCGCACAACAATTTCACCCATTTTTGCCATTTTGAGCCTTATATACTTATATATAAGTCCCAGTATGTACATACTGTTTGTCACAGTATCCTGTCTTCCATAACTCTTTAAAGTAACTTTTTATCACACATGCAATCTAAAATGATTCGTTTCATGGTGTTTCTGTGTAGAGAGATATATAGTCAATTTTTAAGGATTTTACCGATTGAAATCCTTGGCAATATATAGCCCTGTCTACACATGCTTTTGTGGAGCGGATGTAGTTGCTCTAGCGATTCGTGAGGACGTATGGGCAGTGCTCAACAGTGACCAACTGTGTTTGAGCACTGTATACTGCCTTCGGGTATGGAGATATCTCCATCCAGCCCTGCAGCAGGTCGTTTGATCCTGTCCCTTATGTATCGCCATCACTCACAATCCACACGCACATGTGTTTGTGGCTGGTATGTATGCATTAGTACATAATGTATATATGTTATTTGCATACTTACATTGATCATTTACACTTTACTGATTGAGTGTAATGCCAATATATATCTTCCTGTATAGTTGCTGTGTGTGTGTGTGTGTGTGTGTATGTTACACTCATTGTTGGATCACACATATCCACATACATAAATAAATATGCTTTGCTCTGTGTGTGTGTGTGTACTTGCTGGTAAATCACACACATCTGAAATATATCAAGATAAGTTAACTTAACTTAACTTAACTTTATAACTTAATCATGTATGTACAGTCTGTATACCACTGGACGACATGTAACATGACATGATGTATATCTTATATTTCAGCTTTTGTAATCATGTATCTCTATCATGCTAAATGATAAGCATGTTCAATGTTGATTTTCACAGGTAGGTCCGATGAGTATCCAGCATGGTTGTATCATAAACAGGAGAACATATATTCCAATCCTAAATCCTTTGTCATGGAATATCCGAGCTATTTCCTGTCTAACAGCCATGGCCGGCATCTTATCCTGCCTGGATATTTTTATAACACAAGACTATCGAGATTTTGCATATGTATGAAATATGCAATGCAATCTAGGTGTACTGCTGGATAAACCCCCGGTGCCATGGGGTACAAGCCCATGGTCGGTTAGGTCGTCATCGAATCGACCAAACGGGACTACACAATGATTTACGGTCGTACCGTGATGAGTCCTTACTTTATAATCCGTTGCAAGTACCTATATACTGCACTGTCATGATATGTATGTGCAGTTATGTGTATACCAACCGTTATCGTGATCAGGCTGGTATGCATGTTATAATATATACCAACCGCTATCGTGATAAGGTTGGTATGTATGTTATACATGTACATGAATTTTATGATTATGCAATGTTGTTTAATCATAATACACTGGCATCTGATGTGTGCAATGCATGCAAATTCATGTATACACTGTTATAATGTGCATTTCAGTATGCGATTGCCGATTATGCAAGCACTCTGTACTATACAATCATCACTGTGAATCATGTGCCTTTTGGACGTATATAAAGTGCGCTGCAAAAATGATGATGCAGTTTGGCCATAATCACGTTGATGCTGATTTCTGTATAACATACAGTCGTACAATACGACAGTGCGCAGCATTCATGTGTGCCTATGTACTGAATTTTAAGCATTTTCTCGTTACGAGTGACGAGCACTGATGATTCATATATGCGCCCCGTTCCTGCATATTGCAAATATGATGCGATTTCTGCACATTTGTACAATTCGTCAACAGGACAACGATGCGATTACTTTATGAACACACCTCGTCGCTCTGTTATTTTCGTGATATACTGCCTATGTGCAATTGAGCGTCAGTCGTTCGCTATTTTTCCGCGCGTTGTATAATTCGCCGCTACAATATTATGTCGCAATTATCGTCGCTGATGCGATGCTGTCATATGCGAATATCGTTGCGCTGATAATGGCGATATGTGCGAACGTCATTACGCTGTTATACAGTATATCTGAAATGTTTATGCTGCACACACTCAAGTGTGTTCTCGTTCTCGCCTGAGCGATAGAATAACCACTGTCAAGGTCTTGACGACCGGAAATATAGCACGGCTGTTATTGAACAGTAACAACAACGCGCAAGAGTTTGGTGGGTATGAGTGCAGCAATCTGGGGACCAGAAGTGCGTGCTTGAGCTCAATGCTCCTCATATACTCTAGCGCTCCCACGCGTCATACGCGTTACCACCATCGAGTTGTGAACTCGAGAGCACTACGTGAACTTGACGCATCGGCCAGACAATATAGCCATTGATGCTCGCATGTTGTTCAGTGCATGCTAGAAGCGAAGATGCGTCTTGACAGAACAATTCAGTTCTTGAAGACTTATCTTGCTTCGCCATCTCGATGCCATATACTTGGCCTCTCGATGACAGATGTCACTCACCTTAGGTGGATGACAGACATACTGACTGTACATGTCAAAGTCGACCGTACTGACAATACTTGACGACTGTATGTCATTATGACACATGACATGGCATGACATGATATGACATGATAAGTATGACACATATGTCATCGGTCATATCCCTCCAATGCGACTTTGAATCGGAGACTTAAGAATTGATTAAGGGACACGGTACCCAAACTGTGAGGATGAATTTTGAAATTGGAGACCTCAGGGTAGGGATTAAACAGCCATGCAGCGTATCGTATCCGATGATCCGTTGCTCGGTACGTGCAAGTGCTTTGCTGTAGCAGGCCAAAGTGGCTGTTTACAGTGATATTGATGGTATATGCATACGGGTAGGGATTAAACAGCCATGCAGCGTATCGTATCCGATGATTCGTTGCTCGGTACGTGCAAGTGCTTTGCTGTAGCAGGCCAGAGTGGCTGTTTACAGTGATATTGATGGTATATGCTTTGTCATTGATTATGCACCAGTAGGATCCAGTGTATCACTGCTTGATCCTACTGGGGACAACACACATAGGTGGCATTGGGGAAAATACATGGGAGCAAGGCTCATAACATGATCCGACTAGTATCCTAGTGAGTGGCCGGCTTCTGAAATTGAGGGAAATTGGATGACATCCTCACAGAAGCATATTGAGGCATCCGAGGTAGAGAGGCATGGGGACAAAATCGTTACATAAAGACTTCAAGTAAGGAAAAGTGCACCGTTGTTTTTTCTCAGTGCAGTATATTTCTATATATTTAAAAATTCACATCCACAGGTGGCAGTGGTAGCATCGAAGTATCGACAACCGGCAAGTGCCCGGCATGTCATGACTCTAGCAAATGTGCTAAGGTCGGCATGCTTGCGGAGACCCTAGAAATCATGCCGTACAAATGTTGGCAGGTGGCGTCCATGTATTTCACCTACATTGACTGTTAGTCGGCCACTGCATTTATTTGGCACCAATTTTACTATCATCATCACTCTTCTCAACAACCTTATCATCATCCCTCTTCTCGTCACCGTTATTGTCTCCCTCCTCACAAACATTGAGTTCGGGGCACTCTGCCGGTGGTTGTAAGCCATGCTCCTGCAATATGCGCTCTGTATCCACTAGAGCATCCCCATCTCGAATAATTGTGTATCTGTATACATCAACATAAGTATATGTGCATCAGAGCAATTATCCTCTCACAACAGATACAATGCAGTGCCACAAATCCAGCAGCAGCGCATTGTATGATATATTATAAGAGTATAATTTCGGACTCCATTAACCATTCAGCCAACGTTGGCATAAACAGACGAAGGGCACAACTCGTTAGCATCAAAGCAAAGCGGAGAGCTTGTCTGCCAGCATACAAAGCCACAATCGCATTCGCAGGTGACCCTTCTTGCGGGCACCGCACATGGACGAGGGTGACTCAGCAGCTCCCTCCTCGGAGGCAACTCGGCAGCATGACGCACCTCCCTGATATGGTCAAGTCCACGATGGTCGAGCCGCTGCGCCCCGCAGCCAGCTTCCCGGCATCGAACACATGCGCACACTGCACCACAGCTCCAGGGCACTCAGTGATGGACCTCCCGGGAAGGCTAAGGCAGCTGCAGCAGGGTGGACAAAGAAAGGCAAGGGGGTAGTGAAACAAAAACCAAGGCAAAGACTACGCATGCATGGTGACCACAGCGCCGCGGCTAGGGAATCCTGGAATCACGAGTGCCTCACGGCGCACCTTTGGCCACAGAGGCTCAAATTCCTTCACGTCAATAGTGCTGGTGGAGCCAGATATGTTGGCGCTGGTCAGCGCCAGGGCTCCCCCACTCTCGGCTGCCACCTGGCAGATAAACTCTGCAGCCGGGATGCGAATACCTGTGAAGAGACACGCCTCCTCAGCATACAGCGCAGAGGACCCTAGATGGTCTGCGGCTTGGTTGCAGTTCCCCGAAGCTAAGCCAAAGGCATACCAATGGGCAGAGCACAGCGTCAGTGTAAGGATGCCTTTACTGACTTGTAGACCACGTCAGTGTAAGGATGCCTTTACTGACTTGTAGACCACTGGCGCTATGCTGGCCGCAGCCACCCTAGTATTCCACACCAATAACGCTGCTGCTCGCCCCAAGTTCACAGAAGCAGGGTTGTGATAACAAGCGAGCACGAGGCTCGTGCATCGCACATGTGTTTGGCTTATCCGTGTTTGGCTTATCCTTTGGCATGTGTGTGCTTATCCTTGGACCAACTCCTTTGGCACCCCGTAGCCACAGAAGACCGCACTATGTACCCACACCGGGGATCAAAGGATTCAGCACACACTTCGGGACACTTATCCGGATTCTCCGGAGCTCACTAGTGAAGAATGGGACCCCCTAAGCCTCAGGTGCCTCGCTGAGCCACCAGAGCCCCTCTGCATCCGCACCGCCGACGCACTGCTGCCTTGTGCCTGAAGCCGGTCCACCCCTGCCCCCCGAGCTGCGCGAGCCATATCTCCACCACCAAGCCCACGCGCAAGACCACCCCTCTGCTCCCTGAGCCGCACTGGGCCACCTGAGCCCCTCTGCGACTGCCCTGCCGGCGCACTGCTGTTGTGTCTCTGAAGCCGGCTCACCTCCGCCACTTGAGCCACCTCTTCACCACCAAGCCCATACTCGGGAGCACCCTGCTGCCCCCTGCACGCCCTTGAGCCTGGCCTCAAGAGAGCTTGCTCACCCACGCCACGGCCAGAATCCCCAAGGGCTGTCCCAAGGGGCTGAGAACGATAAACTCGGCCGCTCCCATCTGAACCTGAGCCCCCGCCACCGACTTGCGCCTGTAGCCCCCTACCCCCATGTGTGTGTATGCTTATCCTTGCGAATCCTTTGGCACCCCATGTGTGTGTGTGTGCTTATCCTTGGACCGACTCCTTTGGCACCCCGTAGCCGCAGAAGACCGGCTGCACTATGTACCCACGCCGGGGATCAAAGGATTCAGCACACACTTCGGGACACTTATCCGGATTCGCCGGAGCTCACTAGTGAAGAATGGGACCCCCTAAGCCTCGCTGAGCCACCAGAGCCCCTCTGCATCTGCACCGCCAGCGCACTGCCGCCTTGTGCCTGAAGCCGGTTCATCCCTGCCCCCCGAGCTGCGCGAGCCATACCTCCACCACCAAGCCCACGCGCAAGACCACCCTTCTGCTCCCAGAGCCTCACTGGGCCACCTGAGCCCCTCTGCGGCTGTCCTGCCGGCGCACTGCTGCTGTGTCTCTGGAGCCGGCTCAGCTCCGCCAATCGAGCCACCCCTCCATCACCAAGCCCACATCCCACATCGTGTGTGTGTGTGTGCTGATCCTCGAACCTATTTCTTTAAGAACCAGCGTTCAAGCTACCAGACTGCTCCCGAATACCAGACTGGTTGTATGTGCGTTTGTGAATGCGTTTGGGGTTCCTTTGCAGACGGATTCTAATCGAATTTCTGAGATTCGTAGCAAAGCTATCAAGGAGGTTGCTGGAGAACTTCGAGTACGGTCAGGGTTTGGACTCAACTGGCCGAATTTTGGCCTGGACCCCGAGACAAAAATCAGTTTAGGCTAGTTGGTAAGCCTCCGATGACGATGGGTCAATTGTTTTGATCGCACGACCCTATTGGAGGCTTGGAACCCCAAAGACGTGTTTGTCCGATCGAAGCTTTCGTCCGGCCGCAGGAGCGTCGAAACACGTCTGGACCGGAGGTCATCTGGCCTTGATCCGTAGGGCCGCGCGGACACAGTTGCGCTTTCAAAGTCGAGAGCAAATTCTCTTGTTTGGGCATCACAGCTGAGGCTCACAAGTGCCGAATGGTACCGAACTCCAGCCTTGAACAAAAAGTTGAGCGCTTGAAAAATATTCTCGGGTGGTTTCCAAGTGTTTTGCAATATATAAGCGCAGGTGCACAAATGCGCGCACGCGTGCGCACGTGTGTGTATGTGTGTGTCGTGATACAACAGGCGGTGCTCAAGGTGCCTCCGACCAACAGTTGTGCATTGCAACGTTTCCTGCGGCATGGGCAGTGACAGCAAGCCTGAAGTGCCTGATGTGCTACCGGGCGCGCACCTATGCTCAACACTCCCGGATTCAGACTCTCCGACAAAAGTGGTGTTGTTTGCCTCTTTAGCAGTAAAGTGACAGCACCTGATCCCGGTCCCCTATCCGTCATACTCCCGAAAGGCTTGAGTCGTGCACAAGTAGGGAGATAGATCAACCCATTGCGAAGGACTCGCAAACTTTGAGCCGGTTTTCCTCTTGGCCAAAAGCTCGGCAGGAAGCACCTGGCAAGAGGGCATCGAGCAGCCCGGCTGGAAGGTGGGTTACATCGCCATACGTCCCCACGTCAGCCAATCTTCCCACGCATATTGCCAGCGGCACGTTCTTGTTGCGACCCTTGATGTCATATAACTCCTGAACGCGTGTTCCCGCAGCCCCGGAGCGTGCTGGCATCGATAGATCTCGGACGTTGTGGCAACGTTGGCACGTTGCACGCTGCACGTTGCGTGGCACGTTGTTCCGAGACGGCCCTTGAAAAGGTGCCAGCAATTTTTCCAGGACGACATCGCATAGGCGCGATATGGCAAAAATATACCACATCCTAAGTGAACATTTTCTAGGAAGATTAAGGGTGTACGTGTGTAAGAGGCCTCCTTTGGACCGTTCACTACACTCCTAAAAGCGGTAAAGCGACGCTTAAAAAGCTGTAAAAAGTTCGATTACCAAGGCACCACGACCAATTGCAGGGCGCCCGCGCAGTGCCGCCAAAATTCACAGTGACGGACTGCAAATACTTGAATAATTGGTTCAGTAGAAAATGTTTGGGATATCGTGTCGCAGAGGAAAGCGCCTTGGAGCAGAAGGGTTACGAACCTCCACCGCTTTGGCAGAGCTAGCACAAGCACCGAGGCCATACAGCGTATCTGTAGGAAGAGCAATAACCTGCGCCGACATCTACCACTCACACGTTATGACTCGCAATGTGTGCTTCAGAAGCTCGAACACTGGAATCAAACCAGCCGCCTTAGTCACAGGTCATTGAAAATAATTCATCCATCCAGCAATTTTGCCTTCAGGAAATTCTAGGAGATCATTAACAAGATTGCTATTTCAGTCACGGTGAATACCATTCAGCGTGGCGGTAAACTCTTTAAAGAATACTTCCACAAGCGTAAAGGCGCGTGACCTTTCCGAGCATTTGTTCTTATTCGAATTCGTGAGCGAATCGCCTCACATACCTGTTCACTTTTCAAGTCCTTTACTGCTATCGGAACATTTTCAGTGGTTGCTGATAGTGGGGACGCCTTTGCGCGGGAGGTCGATCGACTTGGGTCGTCAGTCTCAGACCGCTTTCGCTTATGGTCTTCTGTCGCGGCTGACATTTTTGCAAGGGCACCGTAAAGGCGTGACGACACTGCGTAGCGTTACGCAAATTAATTTAGACGACTGCACACGTAGTAGGTTCGCCAATTGTCAAGGGAGGCGTAGAGGGGGAGAGATGGGGAGAACGAGCGCGATCTAGCCTCATCGGTTCGGGCTGAGCACACCTGGCGATGATTGCGTCCCACGGTAGATTGAATTGAAAGGATAACGGTACGGTAGGGAAGGTGTGTGGAGAGTGCGTTCGGCTCGTAACTCTTTTTCAGCCGTCCTCAGACGCCAGCAAGCCTGGAAGTGCTTAGTGATTTTAGGTACCGACGAGGTTTGGAACGTTGGTATCTTCAGGATTGCAGAAGGATAGCAGAAGCCCAAATCGATTCGCTTATTTGTTTTACTCTGCACAAATTCCACCCTACCAGATGTCATTCGCTCGAAGCCAAGTCGCTTTGACCTTTTTTCACGAAATACAAGTCGAACACTTCAGGCAGGCCGGCTAACGCAAGGAGATATTCTTACAGACGGTTGGGGGTTAATTATCGCTTGTCGAAACAGTGTCAAAACTATCAAGCAATATAGTTGGGCCACGTGTGATATGATTTGTCGTTAGATTAGAAAGGCCGATGTCGTGGTCTGCGTCTCTGCGACACGCGAGGGTCGACGCAGGGGGAGTATAGTAGATACGTAGTATCTGAGACCATACTCCCCCCTTTTTGCATCACTGCACGCTGGGGAACATGCGGTTGCCCTTCAGAAATAGGATCTATAACCAGCGACGCCCCGAAAACCAGTAAACGGTAAAGGGATGCCACGGGATCTTAAAAGGACACAACAACATTCGGGCGTGTACTCGGGGGATATTCGCGTGGAAAAGGTAGCGCACCATGGCGGATATAGTCCACCACAAGGTATCCTTTGCTGCGCAGCGTGGTGGTACCCTTACCCGGAACTTCTTTGTCCCACGCCACTCGTACAGCAGTCTTAGGTTGGTCGCAGGGTGACAATTGTGTTTCCTCAGCCACGATGCCTGTACCAAAAAAGCGGTCCCGTACTCGCACGCCTGCGTACATATGCTTAAATTGCTGACACTCCGGGCGCTCCGAGTCTCCTTCACTCCTATAGCTTGTTCCGGTGGATCGTAGGTTGCACTTTCGCCTGATGGACGATCACACTAGAAACACACACGACATTAAATCATAAAGTTTTCGTTGATCAAACCGTCACTCAAGGTGAACGAAACCCTCGTGCGTATCTAGTGCGAGCGCGCTTCACTGTGAGGGCAAACGGGTTTGATATAGACGATTTGAGGTATTACACGCACAAGGCATTGCAGATCCAAGCGCAAGTGGTCCGCCTGGCAACGTGTGGCCACAACGCAGCCCCTTAATTGACACTCAGAGGAACACGCACCTGCCGTCTGTGGCTCTTGCGGAGCGATCGGCGGGGTGTCATCGCGAGAGGTTGGCGGTGCAATATTGCGGGTGCTTTCCGCACTGATATTGTCAGCCATTTTCGCGAGCACTCTTCAATGGTATCACTAAAGTTGCGCCTGTTCGGGTTTTTTGCTGTGCACATTCGGACAAGTATGTGCACATTCGGACCCGCAGTGTGGTGCTCAACCTCATGTCGTTGTCGCTGTGGTTGTCGGACAAAGCGATGAAGACGTCATGTCCGACAACGCTTAACACTGATGTTGATGTCGGACATGTCCATTGCTTAACACTGGGGCGCATGTCGGCAGAAAGGCTATTCTCCACGACCCCCCTGCCTATTCGACGTTACAGTTGATCCGTGGATCGAAGAGGCTCGGAGAAATGTTATGGACCCCAGAAATGTTACAAACCCTGTCTATTTTAGAAATTTAGTCCATAAGCTCTCGTCTGGGGACAAGAGCACCTGAGGTGTCACGAGTATTTGTCCGGAACACGAACTCATGTCCGGAGGTATGCTGAAAATCGAAGACGGAGAGGAAGGGCCCAACACATGGTCCGAATGGCTTCCGCCCAAGACCCCTGCCTATCTTGAATATAGCAACAGAACTGAGGCAAACCGATACTTAGGGGTTTGGTTTGCGCTGGATGGCGGATGGGAACACCAAAAACAGATACTCATGGATAAGCTCACCCAAAGCCTGCTGTCAGTTCAAACACAAACCTTAAACTTGAATCAGCTTCGTTACATAATCAATGCGGTTGTTGTACCAAGAATGGCATATCCCTTAAAAGTTACATCGACCATTAGCACGGAAACAAACAATGTAGCAAAAGAAATTGATGGCACAATAGCAAACTTTGTCTTGAGATACTTAAATTGTCCCATAGACACAAACCATCAATTAGTCTGGACACCGGCCGCACTAGGAGGACTGGGGATTGACAATGTAACAGACATTGCCCATGCTACATGCATCTCGGAAACCTTAATCACACTATGCAATACAACAGAATACGAGTATTGGAGTGACCAGATCATACAAGGAACACACGGCACACCGAATGCACACTTGTACAGAGACAACAACAGCACATGGAGCAAAATGGCAAGTTATGTTATGGAAAGAGAAGCGAGGGAACTAAAAATTCAGGGCTCTCCTTTATCCCACCACCTCCCCTTCAAAAAAGCCACGGATAAAGGCGGGAACTGGTTCAAACGGGTGAGCTACATATTGTCAAAATATGGATACTCTATAGACACAAAGCATTCAACCCTACAGGACTACGAGGAACTACAGACCTTTCTTTACTCGTCACTCCCGAAGCCTGTGTATGAGAAGATTAGTATGCTAGTTGCAACCCGGAATCTTAGATACATGGGTTCCTTTCTTCAGTCTTGTGGAGGGCTTATGCTTAGCTGGGAAGAATTGAGGGCAAAGCATAGCCTACAAGGAACAGAACCTCCATCTTGGTTTTTAGCCCTCCAGACAGAGGTTATATGTGACTCGTCAGGGGCAGAACTGCGGAAGGTTAAAACCAAATACAGAGACACACCGCAAGCCCCGGAGGAGGGCATGATGTGCTGGAAAGGGACAGGAATGGGCCAGGAAGGGATGAAGCTAGTCACAGTTCAGAGACATGACACCGGCTTAGGCACTTTACAACTGAAGATGTACACCAAGAATCAAGAAGGGACATACATGCCAGACAAAACAGGACTGAAGACCTTATCAGTTAATGAATATCACATATTGCAGGACGGTACAACCCTAATGCCGGTGAACCAAAACTTTTTGAGAATGCATGCCAATAGCACAGCTAGGATCAACATGAGAGAAGGACCGGAAGCCGAGACATACTTAACGTATGTTGGAGATAGACTTAATGACCTTTTCAGAGCTAGATGCAACAACTCATGCGCAGCGGATAACAGTGAGTTCAGCTGCCCGAGTGCATCAGAGGATGAAGAACAGGGCGCACAGGACGAAGCAGATAAGAGGGTTAGCTTTGACTTTGCAAGTGACGGATCACTCTACAAAAGTTCATCTTTTGCAAGTTGCGGAGCAGCATACATGAGATTTGAGGAGGGAGACCCTACACCGGTCATGAGTAAACATAACATACCAAGGGAAGCGCCTATCACCTCACCCACTGCAGGAATCATAGATAACATCCATAAACCTAGCTCTACTACTGCAGAAATTTTAGGCCTCAGAAAGTTACTCCAAGATCGGAAGCATGAAATTCTAAACACCATGGTTCCTCTTACCCATGTGATTGACTCCATGGCAACTATCAATGCTGTAAACCGTGACCCTGGAACCCTAAATGTCAGGGACCTTATGCAAGAGCCGAACAGAAGGGACCTGGTAGCCATTAGACTGATTCTGGAGGAATTAGGATTTTACAACACAATGGGACAGGCGAAACTCCTGATCAAATGGATAAGAGGGCACAATAACGATAGGCTTCATGACAAAGTAGATAGGACGGCCAAAAGAGCGGCTTTCAGGTACAGCGGGAGACAGCTCAGGTTCGACGAAGATGGGGACTTAGATTTTTCTCTCCTCTTTCATGAACAATCCATAACGGGAGGCATCAGGAACCACATTAGGAGACTCCAAAGATTGAGCCACCACAAAAAGTGGAAAGACATGCATGGACAAGGAAGGGCACTCAGGCTATTGGAGGAGAATCATGTGAAACCAATCAAGGATGTATCAAAGATTGCATCCAAGTACTTCACAGCTTATAGGTGCAGGGAACTCACAGGTCTACAGGCATCCCCACATAGAGCACATAGGATGGGAATTGGTGAAAGCCCGACCTGCCGGACGTGTGGCACAACAACACAATGCACCTACACACACATCCAACTGAATTGCCCAGGGGAAGGAAATAAACTACACCAGTTAAGGGAAAACCAGCAGGAGGAAATGAAAGAAACCATCAGGAAAGCCACAGTGGGAGACCCGAGATTGATAATAGAAGGCAGTAACACAAGGGGGGGCATCATCAGCCCCTCCGAAATCTTCCCCTTAGCAGAAATAGACAATGACTTAACAGCCTCTAGACCACTTGCTGCTCTACCGGAGGCTAGCATGTATAGGTTGTCAAACACTAGGAAAGGCACTGTAGCAGTAGCTTCTGCACCCATAGACACGAACAGTGATGGCAGTCACAACTTCCAAGACCTTCAGTACATTAAAAAGAAAGAATTCTGGAAGTTAGTTGAGTGGCATAGGCTGACAACTGACACACCCCAGACATCGATCAGCAATTACACACAACGGGCCAATGATATTCACTCGGCACTTATAGCATGTAATACTGAGTCGGGTGACCCGAAAAATTGTTATGCGATAAGAAGAGACCTATTAGATATCATCATTGATGAGAGAGGCTTAGGAAAGGACGGATGTGAGCTTTTCTGTAACCCTGTAAACTCTCACCCAGGAATCAAGTCAAGGAGGTGCATTCCCACGGCGGCTATGAAGGAGGCGTTGAGACCCTTTTGCCACAAGGGGAAGATAGGGTGGGATGGACTTGCAAGAGATGCATATGTCAACAGTGTAACGGGAAAAGGGAAAAAGGTATATGGGAACCCACCCTTTGATGGGGGGGTTCTCAGGGAAGCATCTGCTGTTATGCAAACGTTGTCCCGTGGCCTAGAGGCGGCCAGGACTTCGGAGGGATTTGAGGGGATTTGGATCCTGCCATTGTCGCCAAAGAACCTCAAAAAGTGGACAGGTAAGGGTTTTAAGCTAATTTTCAAGTACCCAAGGGGAACCATACCCTTCATTCCACATGATTATTGGTCGGGTAAGGGGCCCTACACAATGCCAGGGGAGGGATGTTACAAAGATAAGTACTCAGATGTGGTCATATTATCCATTGATAGTGAGAGCATGGGGTGTCCTGTTAGTAAGAAACTTGATAATGAGAAAATGCAATACAAGTTGCTTCAATGGTTCATAAATGTAGTCCCGCATAAAAAGATCACCCCCAAATTGCTCAAAGAAACGGGCCTGCACCCGGATATGATTGAGCAAGCCCTTAGTGAGAAAGATTGTCTGTTGCCGCCCCGATTGTGCCCGTGGGTGGGGGGCAGGAATAATGTGGAACAACGAAACCAGTACCCTGGAGCACACTTGGATGGCGGGCACAGGAACGCAGGAGGAACCCCCTTCCTTAATGCGGTGGAGTGGCCGGAGGAACTTGCTCTCATGGGGTACTTACCAGAAGGCTTTGGCAAGGTGCTCAAAGGGATCGGGGTTCCACACCGTGGGGTGAAGACACTCTTGAAAAAACTGTCCAGGATGTGTAGGCGTCATGCAAGGGAAAGATGCATATTACATGAAACGGGAGCCCTACCTGAGAGTGGCATTGTAGAAGAGGCACCCAACATTCAGGAACTTTGCACGGAAAATAGGAAAGTAACCGATGTGGTAAAGGCAGCAGGGGAAATGCTAGGCAGCTATGTGAACCCCCACCCTCCCCCCAGCCCCCACGGGGTTGGGGCCCCTTAGGGCCCCGGCCCTAAGGGGGCACCACCGGCCCAGGGGCCGGAGCACCCCTGGGCTTTTCTCACTTCATCATCACCACCGCCCACACCGCCTCCATCTCCATCGTGCATCAGCTCCACGGCCTGCTGATGTTTTTTCCGACGTTGGTGGCAGACACGCTTTCATTAGTGCTTTGCCACCCCTGCTTCCACGCTTTGTGGAATGCTTCCTGCCTTAGCAGACTGTCATGTATGAGGGGAACAGACTCGAGTAGATGGTTCCGAAGGCGTTGCCTTACTCATCGACGTAAATGTTTTATTATTATTATTATTTGTGTCACTCACAGTATGAGTATTGCAAATTGGCAGCAGCGAGCAGGCGCGAAATTAATTGAGCGCCGAAACCAACGCAAGTAGCAACTTTTCCCCAACTGCACGTTCCGAACATCGCAACACCGCAACATGCCGATGGCATAAGAATCTTCAAGAGAAGCGCCAAACGAAAGGCTGGCTCGGGAATTCACACTTCTTCTGAGATTGAGGAGCAAGTGAAGTCGCTTTAATCAGAACAATATAGTAAGCATCAATACATCTAAAAGGTTTGACTTGCGCACGGCCAAAACACGCGACCAGATACCGGCAACACCCTAGATTTCGCACCTAGGTGCCGTAACCTCAGCCAATAGGCACGTGATCTGCGCCCTCCCACGGAAAGATGTGGACGCGCTTTTGCGCAGAGTGGAACCAGACGTTAGCACGTCGGCCGCAGACGGTTTTGGCCTCGTTACTTGCTGCTCAGAGCGCCTCCTGGTTGGGTTTATGTGGGGCTTTCAGCTCCTTGCAATCTGTGATCCCTATAGCATCCCCAGAGCTCGCTGTGGGTTGGGCAGCTGCACGGCTGACGCGAAAGCTCAGACAGCCGGCGAACGTGGCCCTCGCCGCAGGGCTGGTCCGAGTGGCCCCGAGTCTATCTGCAATGCACGTGTCACCGTTGCTTTCCCCAACCGGTGGTGATAAAAGCGTCAATACCCACTTTGAGCATATGAGAAAGTACTTGACGGAGCATCCCTCACTAAGTTCTAGCCAACGAGAGCTTATCGGATCTGGAATCTCTAGAGCGGTGTCATTCGGGAACTGGGCGCAAGGGCCGATAGACAAGTACGGCCTCGCCCTTTACTTGTCCGGAAAGGGCACATTCTTGGCGACAATGATCTTTGCGTCCTTGGGAGCTTCCCGTGGTTTGGACGTCGGTGTTCTTCTCAGCTCTTGGGGCTTGGCGAGTGACTTCCAATCCGATGTAGGATACATGGCCGCCGGCGCTGGATGCAACGTGCTCCTTACGCCCCTACACTTCCTCGCTGCGGTGCACGGTACACAAGCAATCGAGGCATATGTACTCGAGTCCACGAAGGCTTCGCATGGCGACAAGTCTGAAGGCTCCAACGGAAGTGGTAAAGAAGGGGAAGATGAGAAGATGCTTCAGTCGATAACCCTTAGTTTACTACTTTTTGCTATGTTTGTTAGCTTAGGCGCTATGCGGCAGTTGACCAAAAGTGCCTCCAAACCTGATGAAACAGCTCAACCTGATATGTAACGCGTTTGTGCGGAAACAGTAGCGGCCCTTAGAGCAGTTCTTGATACCTGTTGTGCAATTCATCCACCGAGACACGCCCAAGCCACTGCTACATGCGAGCGGACTCGAAGATATCTTGCCATTGTGGAGTTGGATTTTCCGGTGGTTACCGCGTCGATTCAACTTGTGCATTAAACCGATGGTTGCAATATTTTCCCACGTTGCGGCTTGCGGGGAGGGATCCGGCATCGGGCTCGGTGGATATTGATAAGACCCCGCTACCCCATGGGAGCTCGTCGAGGATTGTGAATCCGATGTGTATGGTATGTGTACGTGTGCAAGCATAAGATTGAAGCATTTTCTTTCACGACCATTGTCGTCGTAACTAGTAAACCGCTCCAAAGAAAAGCTATTCGATCGCACTATGCATGCCTTGAATAAGAACCATTAATATATACTTGGTGGGGTTGTGAGTGCACATATATGTATTTTTACAAGGGAAAAACATGCCAACTATTCTACATTACCGTATCGTTCGTAGAACGATGTAAGTATGTTCGAAAAAGGACGGCTCGACACTATTTCCTACCCATTTATCCGTGATATACCCTAAATTACTTCGCATATTTGCCCCGTCGAATGAGCGCGAAAAATGTGTGCCTTATGTAAATATGTGCCTTTTAGTATAGTAGGATGACACGACATGGCTACCCACGCTTTGCTCCTAGTGGCTACTATCCAAATTGCCGGTCCTTCCACAAGGGGACCACTTCGCAATGGTTATATTGGTCGCTAGCTTGCCCGTTAAAGCATATTCAAGCCTTTTTTCATGATATTTAGTCAATTGAATATAATTTTGCATGGGTTCGTCCCTAGAGTGACTTTAGGGTCATGCTTAGCGGGTGTGATTTGGGGATGTGATCGTTTCACAAAAATCACGAACTAAACCTTGGTCCTCCCACAAGGACCAGGCTATCACTCAAGCCAACTCCCTCCTCGAAGGTCCTTTGAAATTTTGAGCACCTGAGTTGTGAAGTTCTCGAGCTGCTCTTTCTGCAGCGTCTTGTCAAAACTTTCATCCGAGGTCATCTTGACCCTCAAAATATCGGTGGAAACAGCAACCGGGTGTCAAAACTGAAAAATGCCTTAAATCTCCCAAAAAGACATTGCCTTTCGTCCGGTTCAACGATGAATGCACGCCAAAGTATTGCACAGTATGGCCATGTAGATGGCTCAAAAATTTGAATATTGTGTCTATCTGCCGACCATAGCGAGACGATGGTGCGGAAGTGTCATGCAAGCACTCAATCTAGCATCCACGACATCACATCAGAGCCAAAATTAACCCTTAGATTTTCTGATATTTGACCAAAAATGATAGGGCATGTCGAGTTGGGCGCAAATATATGCCCACTATGAGGTTATCAACTTGTGTTCTATCGCAAACATGATGGTACACAATGCTACGGTGTTGTTGTTTGGACGCATGCTTAGTCTCCATATACTATCAACAAACAATTATTGAATATACGGTATTATTTTCAGTGATTTTTTACATTAGAAACATTCCGAGTTGAAAAGTCCGAGGGATGCATATACAAATGCAATCGTTGTAGATATATGAGATGGATCCAGGCCAAACCAGGCATCTTACAACAAGTATATACCCTGTATAGACCACCTTTCATTCGAAGCACCTCCAGTTTTGGTTGGCATGCCCAATTAAATTATTTGAAAATAGCTCCTTGTGGGAGGACTCATGGAGGATACAATCGCGCCGCACAGGCCGCGCGCCCCCAACAGTCGCGCCGCACAAAGCCGCGCGATGCCCCCTTGAGCGCACCGCAACGGCAGATTGGGGGAAAGTTGTATCCTTCGTGTTTCACTCTTCGCCGCCTACGTGGCACTGTTGGGGGATTCAGTACTTTGTACCGCACCAGAATCGCCATCAATAGCCCGAGTAGCTCAAACGGCAGAGCGCTCGCCCGGCATGCGAGAGGTCCGGGGATCGATTCCCGGCCTGGCTCACCTTTTTCGGGCTTCTGGTCTAGCGGTACAGTTTCTGTTTCCCCATGAGGTTATGGGCCCACCACGCTTTCACTGCGCAGGTGTGACGCCGGCAGCTGGTTGTGGTTGTGCCACGTAGACACTTCAGAGTGAGGTTGTGTCATGGAGGATACAATCGCGCCGCACAGGCCGCGCGACCCCAACAGTCGCGCCGCACAAAGCCGCGCGATGCCCCCTTGAACGCACCGCAACGGCAGATTGGGGGAAAAGTTGTATCCTTCGTGTTTCACTCTTCGCCGCCTACGTGGCACTGTGGGGATTCGGTACTCTGTACCGCACCAGAGCCGCCATCAATAGCCTGAGTAGCTCAAACGGCAGAGATCGAGGGGAGGAGGAGATGTCCGCCTATCTGAGCCGCTTACTAAATGATATGTAAAATCGCAGCCGCTTACATTGAAATACCTTCAGGCACCGTCGGTGCGAATAGCGAATATCTCGTGGTTTCCCAGGCATTTTAGTCAAGCCCTCTCGTTGAACGACGAGTTTAGTCCAGCCTCCTCATTCGCTGTTTTCCAAATCTTCGGATGTCATCGGTAAAATTATATTTAACGGACTATTGTCGCAAACGCGTGCATATGATGGTACAATCTCGGAATCGAACGAACTTAACACTCGCGACTGATCATAAGCATCATTAATATCCACTGGTGCCGGTAACTGATCGAGCAATTCTCAACACGGCATAAGATCGTAGAGCTACAAATTTTTTAAAATTCTGATACCCTGTTATCGAACGCTGAACTCTTACATGCAAGCCCAGATTCCAACATCCCCCATCTGTAGCTGCTGCGTGCAGTAGCACAGACTCAAATATGGGCTTGTTCAGCATACTGGGTCGTATCACCATCTGCCATGAACTTGCCCAAACTGAAAGTGAACATACCAATGCCTTCACCTTCTCCACCCTGTAACATTCTGGCTCTGACCAGTGGATTCTTGAACACCAAGACCCACATACACCTGCGGCCAATAGGTCCATGTTCCAGATGCCCAATCACATGCAAGCGTCCTGTCTGACTCAATCGCCTGAAGTACGCAGCCCTGCTCTCGGTCATGTCTGTTAAATAGTAAGATGGAACGTGAACACATGCCACCACGCGACTGGCCATTACTGCCAATGGAAACGCGATGTCCAGCGCTGCGAACCAAGGCGAAGTCACCACCGCGTCACAGACACCATACTTCTCCTTCCATATTCGATAGTTACCTGGCGGAAGTGCGTCATGCGCCTCAGACCAACCCAACTGAGAGTTCCAGTCATTGTTCATGAATCTCAACTGCGGCCATTGCTCTACCATTACCTCACTGATGACCCCAGTGCCTGCCCACGGGTCCCACACGCCATCGACGGACTTCCAGTCCACCTCTGTCGCCAAACGCCTCACCTCAGAGGGCACTGTGATAACCAGTTCAAGCCCCCACTGCAGCGCGCTAGCTTCTCTCACCTGAGCCTTAGTCATGTGCCTCAGCTCTCCTCGTCTTTCAACTTCTTCTTCAGCCAGCGCAGGCATAAGAGGTGCATCCCTCAGATGCCTTGCCATGGCCTTCTGTTCCCGATATTTCTTGCTCAGCACCGTGCGATGCCCCTCATTCCAATGCCCTGGCATGAAGATCTGCACAGCCTCAGAGAGCTTGTCCTGTCTTCCCCAATCAATCTGATCTGGCATGCCCAAGAACATGTCCTCCTCCTTCAACAGCATCTCCCTTGATGAAATGGCATGCCAAGGCTGAAACTTGTTTCCCTTCACCACCCGACGAGGACCCACGTCTGCTGGCAACAGGCGCATCTCCGCCGACAGCTTCTCATTCAATTGCTGCTCCTTCATGCCCAGTTTGTCCTCTAGGGCACCGGAGCTCTCGTCTTCCTGGGTCTGCACCTCGGCATTGGCGGCTTGCATCCCCGTGCCTGAGCACCTGGGGCATAGCCACTCGCCTTCTGGTACTCCATCCAGTGCTGGGGTCAGACACCACAAGTGGTACCCCCTGTTGCATGCGTCACACAACAGCATCTCTGCCTCCCCATCGGTCTTCCTGCAAACTTCACATGCTAGGTGCTTACTGGGAACGGCTGCACTGCAGTCATACTGATCCTTCACCTGTAGGTGACATGGCGCGATGCTCTGCACGGTGCTCTTCTCTCTTAACTTGGTGGCGTCCTCAAGCACCACCACACCATCTCGCTGTATCTTGACCAGCTTCAGAATGGCAGATTTGGTCGCGACTTCCATGCCGCTGCGGGGCTTCTGCCTGATGTAGACGAAATCGCCCACTTTAAACTGGTGTGGACTAGGCTCATAGCCCCCACCCCTTCTCCCTTCATAATGTAATGTATCACGATGCTGTGCGACCTCCAGGCTGCAACCAGCGTGTACCATCAATCGCCTCACCACCTGTGCTCTCTGGTGGAGGTCCTTGACTCTGGCATCCTTCTCATCTTCGACCTCAGCACCAAAATCCATGCTGGGCGCCCGTTTCAAATCAGGAGGCACTACTGCCTCTTGAGCGAACAACATGGTGAACGGCGCAACCCCCGTGGACTCCTGGCGTGCTGCATTATAGCTCAGCACTAGTGGCCAGAGCTGCTCATCCCACTCATAATCGAGACCCTTCTCCAAGGCAAGCTTCTTAAAGCAGAACTTCATAGTGCGTACCACTCTCTCGGTACAGTAAAACGCGGTCTATAAGAAGCCGGGGATATTTTGCCAGCGGCTGGCTTCTTATTGGGTGGGTGTCAGATTTGAGTTCCTAGCGCCAATCGGAGTCCTTTGAAAATACGGATTCCAGCGCTGAGATTCTTAAAACCGCACATCGCAAATCGATCCAGCGCTCAGGTTCTTATGAGGGGGTAAATGTTTGACCCTCCCTCCAGCGCGGAGTTTCTTAATTCTGCAGTAGGTTTTACTATTACTAGACTAGACCCAGCGCCTCACAAAGTTTGCAGTTGCAGTTTTGCAGTTTTTTTGTGTACGTAGTATTGTGTATCGATTAGAGTATGGACGCTGACGCGAAGGCGTCTTTAAAGGCTTTGAAACATTTGTTAGATGATGGTTTACTTTCGAGCGCCGACTTCAAATAAAGCCCAGAAGTGCAAGCTGTTTTCGTTACCAGAAGGCGACACGTACCGCATTCCGAACGACCTGCGCACCGAGCTGGTTGACATCAAAGCTTTTTGCGATGATGGTATACTGGAAATTTCAGAATATGTAGAGCAGAAGCGTATATTGTTGGATGGCACCGTTGTCACCCGAGCGTACCCCTAGATAGCTGCGTGTGCATGCTTGTATGTAAGCACTAGTGATTGGTACTCCGCGTGTTGACATATAATTACTGGAACACAATAAATCAAGATGAGCTCACATTGAACTCATTGTTCAGACTTTGGTCGATCATATATACTATTTGTTATTATCAATATGTGGGATGCAACCCCACTAGCTTCTTAATTTGGGTATAAATTACAAAGCGGTGGCCATTTTCTAGCGTGCCGGACTTCTTAATTCGGCATAATTGAGCTATCAATCAGTTGGTAACCTAGCGGCTAGTTTCTTAACGACCTTCTTAAAATATTCAAAAAAACTAGCGGCTAGTTTCTTATAGCCCGCCTTCTTATAGACCGCGTTTTACTGTAAGCCCATTGCCTTCTGGTGAGTCTGGCGAGGTGACCCGCCGGTCGATCAGGCAGTCTCTGCATAGCTGCTTGAACTCGCCTTCAAACTCCTTCCCTCCATCCACCAAGCATTCTGCCGGCGCACCAAACACAGCAAGTACATGACTGCGGAATGCCGCTGCGATGGTGCTCGCCTCCTTGTCAGGAATGGGAACGCAGATTATGAACCTGGTATAGTGCTCGGTCATGATGAGCACTCGGTTGTTGCCAGACTTGGTCTCTCTCCTCGAGGGCCATGCCAAATCCAGCGACCAGCGATACATGAACGACACGATCTCAAGGGGGATAAACATGCCACCTCTCTCGCATAATGAGTCTTCACACGCTGACAGGTCTCACACTGGGTGACCACAGCCTCCACGTCTTTCTTCAGATCGGCCCACCAATGGCGCTGCCACAAGAGATGCTGCGTACGTCTTATGCCCCAATGTCCAGTTCTGGAGTGGTATTCCTTTACCAACGCGAGACGGTCAGCAGGCTTAGGTATTCTCACCTCCTTGCCTGACATGGTGACCATGTAGATCTCGTCCGTGGCCTCGTCCCATCGATGTCGTGCTGCTCGCCTCCTTACTCGGCGAACTTCCTCTTCTGGCAACCTCACTCTACCATTGGACTTCAACCATCTAAGGCACCATGCATCATCGTGTACGTCTCGATGCTTGTCACGGTCTGACTGCTGCTCAGCCACGCTGGCCATCAGGTCCTCGAATCTGGTGGTACACGCCAACCTGGGGAGCCTCATCTCTGACTCTTTGGCAGGCGGACTCCAGGCAGGCACATCCACGCGCGCTGCTGGGGTTGCGCCCTCCTTCACGAAGTGGTTCTCATGCCTCTGACGATACTGCGCCATGGTGTAGAGCTGCCACTCGTTCTTCTTCTTCTTCTTGGTTCCAGCCTTCTGTCGCTGGGCTCCAATTCCTTCTGCGCCTTTCTGCCCTTGCGAGCACATTATCCGCAGCTTCTCCTCCCAGTCGCGATGGGTCATAGTCTTCGCCACCTGCTGGGTGTATGCGTTCGAATTCTCAACCCATTCCGCCAGCAAAGCTTGCCTCTGCTGAAGGTCCGACCTCTCGTGGTCTGCCCAGTTGTTCACACTAAGAAGGATTTGTGTTAAAAACTGTTAATGATGTGTTAAAAAATGTTAATCGAGTGTTAAATAGTGTTAATGTGGAAACTGGGTGTTAATCAGCGAAAAATTTCATAATGGGCTATATTATAGGCGGAAAAGTGTTAATGAGGTGTGAAGAAAGTGTTAACCGTTGGCGAGGGAGTGTTAATGGGGCAGTTCAGGAGTGTTAACGGAAGGCTGCATCTGTTAATCGCGGTATAATCACGCTGCTGGGAATTATATTGGAGCCAGAACACTCGCCTGTTTCGCCGATGCATTTGAAAAGTGTTAATAGGCTCTACCCAGCGCAGCCACCGTGCGTGATGAGGGTCTCCTGGATGGCACTAGAACAAGGTATTAGTTATATATTAGACCAAAACCGTGCTCTGGTGACTGAAGAAAATATAATTTGGGTGTTGGGGGACTGGAAGCAATTATACACAAGAAAATGTCCGCCTGGATCTCCCCCTGCTGTACACGTACATGTAGTCAACACCCTCGCGACGACTTGTGTCACGAGAATTTGAAAGAACCTCACCCGACCGTAGTTTTCCTCACCTCAAACTTCCACCACGACGACTTTTCAGCTTTCTTCGACAACCGACGCCCACTTATTCGACTGACCAACCCTCGTAGTCGTACCGATGTGTTCCTTAATGAATATTTTCCGTATGTCCCTTGTTACTGGCGTGTGCACTTGAGGTTTCTGCTCTTCGTTGAGAATTTCACAGATCTGCAGACCCTTGGCTAGCGGGAAAACTGTTCACCAAACGACCTTTTTGACTTGACCGGCGTTTTCGTCGCGAAAAACTAACACATGTAGCCACTTGATTCGTATGGTTTGAGTAATTTATCGGGAAAATGGGTTCTCACTTCGCAACCCTACGACGTATGTAGGCTACAGTTTTTTCAGTTTGATAGTTTCTAGTGGCATTAGCTCAACTTTTAGAGCGCCAAACCAATCGGTTTGGAGGTTCTCGGTGAAAGTCCGAGATGCCACACAATAGACTCTCTTTCACCATCTTCCCATCTTCCTCTTGAAGATACACTGTTTTTCAGACCCTTCGCTAGCGGGAAAAGTACTCATCGCACGACTTTTTTAACTTGACCTGCGTTTTCGTCGCGAAAAACTGACACATGTAGGGACTTCATTCGTATGTTTTGAGTGATTTATCGGGAAAATGGGATCTTGCTTCGCAACCCTACGATGTAGGCTACAGTTTTTTTCCAGTTTGATAGTTTCTAGTGGCATTAGCTCAACATTTAGAGCGCCAAACCAATCGGTTTGGAGGTTCTCGGTGAAAGTCCGAGATGCCACACAATAGAGGTGCGCCTCGTCTCATGCACGTCCCCTCACCTTCCATAAACCTACATTTTCCCTCTTGTACAATCACTGTTTTTCAGACCTTTCGCTAGCGGAAAATCCGCTCGTCACACGACCTTTTTGACTTGACCGACGTTTTCCTCGCGAAAAACTAACACATGTAGGGACTTCATTGGTATGTTTTGAGTGATTTATCGAAAAAATGGGTTCTCACTTCGCCACCCTACGACGTATGTAGGCTACAGTTTTTTCAGTTTGATAGTTTCTAGTGGCATTAGCTCAACTTTTAGAGCGCCAAACCAAACGGTTTGGAGGTTCTCGGTGAAAGTCCGAGATGCCACACAATAGAGGTGCGCTTCCTACTTTGATAGGACCGGACTTGAGGCATAGAAAGCACTAGTGTTTAACTGCATCTTGTACATCTTAGTGCTAACTAGATGACCTGGTAGTCTTGTGCTTACTAGGAACTTAGCAATCCGCTTGCCAAAAAGTAGCCACTTTCAAGTCAAAGCTGTGAAAACTAGCCCACCTAGAGTCTTGTGAAACCTTATTTGCTTTGTCGCTCTTGGGTAAGCCCTTAACATTTTGGGTACAAAATTTGGTGGCACTAGCTCAAAGGTAGAACGCCAAACCATCATGGTCCCTCTTGAGAGTTACTCAGTTTTTCGCTCTACAATATTGGCTACTGAATTTCCGGTTTGGTTTGGTTGTTTCTTGTGGCATAGATAAAAGAAGATGAAGTGAGCATAGGGGCAAGACAAATAAAGACGAGAACCTGATTAAGCTAACTTTAAACAGTATTCAACACTAACCGCTGAGTTAGTACATAGTACCAACTGTACCAAAGTTAGCACACTACCAAAGTAGAGCGCCTCAGTACACTCTTATAGGTTTTAAGCTAGTAACAGGTTTCAACACTAACTCAACTTGTTTGAACTCAACTTTTTTTTAAAAAGGGTGCATCTCATATCAACCGGCAGCTTGCTGGGGACATATTGTCGCCAGTGGGCAGCTTATGGTTGTTTGAAGTGGGGGTTTTTTGTCATCGGGTCCCATGCCGCTCAACCGTGTAGCTCGTGCGCTGATCGCCAACGGGCCGGTCGCGCAACGATGCGGCGGTTTGCAAGCCTCTTGACCCTGTTTTCTTTTTTAAGGGTGCATCTCATATCAACCGGCAGCTTGCTGGGGACATATTGTCGCCAGTGGGTTGCTTATGGTTGTTTGAAGTGGGGGTTTTTTATCATCGGGTCCCATGCCGCTCAACCGTGTAGCTCGTGCGCTGATCGCCAACGGGCCGGTCGCGCAACGATGCGGCGGTTTGCAAGCCTCGTGTCCCTGTTTTCTTTTTTAAGGGTGCATCTCACATCAACCGGAGGCTTGCTGGGGACATATTGTCGCCAGTGGGCAGCTTATAGTTGTTTGAAGTGGGGGTTTTTTATCATCGGGTCCCATGCCGCTCAACCGTGTAGCTCGTGCGCTGATCGCCAACGGGCCGGTCGCGCAACGATGCGGCGGTTTGCAAGCCTCGTGTCCCTGTTTTCTTTTTTAAGGGTGCATCTCATATCAACCGGCAGCTTGCTGGGGACATATTGTCGCCAGTGGGTTGCTTATGGTTGTTTGAAGTGGGGGTTTTTTATCATCGGGTCCCATGCCGCTCAACCGTGTAGCTCGTGCGCTGATCGCCAACGGGCCGGTCGCGCAACGATGCGGCGGTTTGCAAGCCTCTTGTCCCTGTTTTCTTTTTTAAGGGTGCATCTCACATCAACCGGAGGCTTGCTGGGGACATATTGTCGCCAGTGGGCAGCTTATGGTTGTTTGAAGTGGGGGTTTTTTATCATCGGGTCCCATGCCGCTCAACCGTGTAGCTCGTGCGCTGATCGCCAACAGGCCGGTCGCGCAACGATGCGGCGGTTTGGAAGCCTCTTGTCCCTGTTTTCTTTTTTAAGGGTGCATCTCATACCAACCGGAGGCTTGCTGGGGACATATTGTCGCCAGTGGGCAGCTAATGGTTGTTTGAAGTGTTTTATTTTTGTGTTCACCGGGTCCCATGACACTCACCCTCCATCATGAGGTTACGCACGGTTGGCGGACGCACGGTCAAGCACGGTCGGTCACGCCGGATGAGCAGGTTCTAACTACACATTCCGATTGTCGCGTCCCACTCAGGATGCTCCCGCAGCACCAGCAGCCGCAACTGAAGGGGGCGCCTCTGCCACCCCCGCTTCTGAAGACGCGGCGGCTGCGGTTGGCCACAAGGTACGCTATGCACCCGCCATTCCCGCTTCCTGTTGTATCTGCTTCCCCCCCCCTGGACAACCTCATGAAACTCCTGTTTCACGGACACACGTGGTTGTACAACCCAACATCGAGTGGGACAAAACGTAGCCCGTCGGGTTGATGCACATGCAGGGATCGTCCGCCCAGTTGTCACGGAGTGGTACATGTTGAACGTCCCGCTTAGCGCAAGTGATAACGCCGTGCGGCTTATGTTGGGACAACGTGTGGGCACCGTGTGTTCTGGCGAGGGGGTCCTCCCATGTCGGCAAGCGTTGTTCCTGGCCCTTGTGCTGTGTGACCACAGTGCGCACGCACGATATTCCGGATTATACACAATTGGCGCATGCAGGGTGAGAGACATGGGAACGTTATTGTGTGCGGTGTGTCGTACCCCATGTGGTCGCGCGAAGAGTGGGAGACCGGTGATTTCCCTCCGGTTACCGTCATTGAGTTTGTGGGGTGTCAACCCGGAGGTGCGGACTCCCTCCATGTGGAAGGTGTGGGGGAGATCCTCGTGTTGTCGGATACCGAGAAAAACGCATTCGAATCGGGCATGGTAAGCACGGGATGCAATGTTTCGCAGTTTGCACGGTTGATGACATATCGACTGTGGCGCACGTCCAGGAAAACCCGCGGCCGACGCTTTTGAGTACGGCACCGTGGAGGCTTACTACTTGATCTTCCTATAGCGTTCCGCCGAGAACTAGAAGAAGCACAATTGCTGTTATATTTTCATCCACACAATGGTTGGTAGGTATCTGCTTAATTTATAGACTGCAAAGCCAAGGGTGAAGGTGGTGTTCATATCAAATGGAGGACGTGCGCGCGGACTTGGTGAATGTTGGAAAGCAACCGCGAACTGGTAATAACGCGGTACGTGCAGTTTCTGGGAACATAATGTTGGTTCATTTTAAGTGTGAATAAACTGCGGCGGGCGTTGTTCAGGCTCCCGGTGGCGCACGGGGCGCGGCGTTTGTCGCACCCTACGCTAAGGTAAACGCCGGCATCGGTGCAATTCCACGACAGGTGCAATTGTGCTAAACCATCGGGGCATGGGCTGGATCGGGGCAGGGGCTG
>LGRX02012157.1:0-27541 GCA_001247695.2 Cymbomonas tetramitiformis
CGGCAGTGTACGTGCAGTAACAGCAGTCTCCCGTCCACTTGAGCCTGCGGGGAGCTCTGTACAATTTGTGACAACACAATTTGTGTGTTGCCACAAGTCGCCGCAAGGAGAAGCTGAGCCAGAAGACCATTGGAGATACCGTCGTAGGCCTCGTCCTTCAGTCGGCGTTGAAGATTAAGTAGTGCTGGGGCGTGGCCAGGTCGAGTGGCGGTGAGGACACGGTTCAGGGCGTCACAGAACCGCTTGAAGACAATGTCGCCGCCCGTGGTGAGAAAGTTCAATTGAAGATCTCGTTGTTGTTGACGCTCGTGAATATCGGTGAGGGCGTAGTAGGCTGTCTTCAACTGCTTCAGAAGTGGAGTGACGTCAGGGGTAGTGGAGCGCGTGTTGTAGGCGCTGGTGTTGTCGTCGGAAAAATGTTTAATTTAGATTATTTCTTTCAGATTTTAGATTAACCCATTTTCATGTTGATTTTAGATTAAGTTTTCTTGATGTCATCCGGCTATGACCGGTGGTCCTTTTCACGACTCGTGTTCAAATAATGTGCACACAGGTCAAACGCTCTCGTTCCCGCTGGTGCCATCATGAGGAAGCCTCCAAAAAGCTTTAAGAAGGTTTGTCTCGCTTGTGATAATGGTGGGCGCCGTTGTAATAGACACTCACGGCGTGTTCTGCTTGAAAAAAAGGCCCCTGTACTTCTTCTATATCCTAAACCCTTTGACTTGCCTTTTACCGCTGCACGCGACCGGCAAGCATCTTTGAAACTTCCGAGTTTCAAAGATGCGTTTTGTATTTTGGGTGCACCCTAATTTTACAAAACGGCCGAGCGCTTCCCGTTTGTGCGGGATATTCACATTTATTCCATGGAATATTTCATATGGATTAACACACATAAGCACGAAGGCATCGGCCACGCATCTTTGAAACTAACGAGTTTCAAAGATGCGTTTTTTGTCATTTGGGTGCGCATACCCAAATAACAAATCAGCCGAGCGCTTCCCGTTGGCGTGGGATATCCAACGCTTGAATGTTGAATATTCATTGTAATATGAGTTAGCAAGCGAGGTTGCAAAGGCATCGGGACAGAATCTACGAAACTGTCCTGTGCCTTTGCCTTTGGGTTTGGGTTCGAACGTGACACCCAAACCCAAAGATGGCAAACAGCCGAGGGCTTCCCGTGCGTCCTAACGCACGAAACTTGGCACGAATACTACCATGATACATATATTTAAGTTACCAAAAGCTCAAGGCTTCAAGTTACTTGTGCGCGAAACGCGCAAATTATTTCTAAGGCAGATGTTTTGGGTTTGGGTTCGAACGTGACACCCAAACCCAAAGATGCCAAACAGCCGAGGGCTTCCCGTGCGTCCTAACGCACGAAACTTGGCACGAATACTACCATGGTACATATATTTAAGTTACCAGAAGCTCAAGGCTTCAAGTTACTTGTGCGCGAAACGCGCAATTTATTTTTAACCCCTAAGCTGCGAAGGGAATTTTTGGTCTTTGAAAATTGCACGTTTCTCGCGATAACTACGTGGATTCTTGCCTGAATGCACTTTTGAAAATAGTGTCGGAAAGGTACGTTCAAGGCGGGTTGCATGATGGCGTTCAAATTGGATGACACGGAGTATCAACGACGTGAATTTCAACGAAACTTTTAATGGACTCACGTGTTGTTTTGATAGTTGAAGCCCTAATAATGACCCTAGACCTCAAGTAACACTCTCACCAAGTACTATGCATGTTGTTGGGGCTACTTGTTACCGTTAGGGTGATGTAACACTATTTTATGACTGCCCTACGCGTGACGCGTTCTTTTGTAGTTGAAATCAAGTACGTCTCGGCAAATACTTCGAGCATTGAAATAATTTAGCTGCGCTCGAGTACATGGTTGCATGCGGCTGATTGAGAGCTTTTCAAAACTGTCTTCAAAAGCGAATTTGACTAATTTCCCGCTGAGAAAATCAAGTTTGAGTGTTTGTTGCGATATCGCAACACATAGCAGCTTAGGGGTTAAGGCAGATGTTTTGGGTTTGGGTTCGAACGTGACACCCAAACCCAAAGATGCCAAACAGCCGAGGGCTTCCCGTGCGTCCTAGAGCACGAAACTTGGCGCGAATACTACCATGGTACATATATTTAAGTTACCAGAAGCTCAAGGCTTCAAGTTACTTGTGCGCGAAACGCGCAAATTATTTCTAAGGCAGATGTTTTGGGTTTGGGTTCGAACGTGACACCCAAACCCAAAGATGCCAAACAGCCGAGGGCTTCCCGTGCGTCCTAACGCACGAAACTTGGCACGAATACTGCCAAGATACATATCTTTGAGTTACTTGAAGCTCAAGGCTTCAAGTTACTTACTTTTTTTCAAGCAGAACACGCCGTGAGTGTCTATTGTGGCAAAGATGGCAAATAATCAAAGTCATATATCCCTGTTATTCACGGCCGTGACTTTTAGATTCACGGCCGTGAATCTTTCCGAATGGAACCAAAAACCGTTCGATTAAAATCGAACGGTTTTTGGTTCCATTCGGACATATGGACATCACGGCAAGACAACTCTTCAGTGTATTATTTCGCATGGCATGGCGATAGCTCAACAGGTACAGTACAACGTCATGGATGCATGCACCGGTAATAACCGGACGACATCAAGAAAACTTAATCTAAAATCAACATGAAAATGGGTTAATCTAAAATCTGAAAGAAATAATCTAAATTAAATAGCCTACCGTTGTCGTCCATGATGTGCTTGATCTTGGTTGGAGGAAGTGCGTGGCCATCTCGATGTTGCAATGGCGTTACTTCAGGAATAGTCTCCAATTCCTTCGTGGTGTCAAACATCTTGTCCGAAGTAATGACGACTGAAGATGGCGTCGAAGATGAAGTAGTTCTACTCGCCAGAGTGCGAGCCAATGAGGTGGCGTCCTTGCACTCGTCGCGTACTCTGATGAGGTCGTTGATGACAGTCTCGTTGAGTTGATTAACGTCGTTGAGTTCCTCCTTCGTGACGCAATTCTCGTAGATGTCGTCGGTCTGAGCAGATGAGCGTTGAAATGCTGATCCAAGCGAGGCGAGGGTGGTGGTGAGCTCAGTGACGGTGGCGGTGAGCGCATGCACATCTTGGAGAACAAGGGCGTTGGTCGTGATGGAAACTTCTTCGATTGTTGGAGATGTCGAAAGAGGTTGACGTGAAGTAAATAAACGTCGTTGAGCTTGTGAGTTACGCTCTTCGGTTGGTGGTTGGGATCCCGGTGTTGTTGTAGGTGTGAACGACGACATGGTAGTCCTTCCAGTCCGTTGGAGTTGGTGAAGGTGACGATGTTGCGCTTGTCGTTCTCGTAGGATTGTAGATGAAGATTTTCGTTAAGTTTTCTTAATTTTCAAAAAATTGGCCAGCGCTTCCGCGGCAAATGCTCGTAATTTACCTAAAATCTAAGGCGTCCCTCAAATTTTGGCAGAGCAATGCGATAATTAACGGTCGCTTTTCAACATTGAAGTTAAATGAAAGGCCGAGAGGGCAATCGTAAAAGAATTCCCAATCATTGGAGGTAAAAGCAATGTAAAATTGACGCCGGCCCGACCTGCGGAGTGTCAGTTCAACCGCAAAAGGCAATCATCAAATAATTTCGCCGACTGCCAGTTCAACACGCGTTTGGCGGCTACTTTGAAATCGGACGTGAGATCAGAAATTGCAGTGGTGCGTCGTGGTAAAACATAACCTAATAGATAGTTTGAAACACATACAGGGTAGAATATTCTGTATATCAATGTTTTATAACTATGGCTGTAAGCAAAAATATGAGGCTAGAACCGTGATATATGTGACTGTAAAGATATAACATATGAGAGTAAGAGAGTCTAAATAGCTTATGCTACGTGCGCTGTGTAAAGCTGTACGAGTACGGCTACGGTAATGCTCGAGTACTCTAACACGTGGCTCGCGGTCTCTATCGCTGTGACTCGCGGTCTCTATCGCTGTGACTCGCGGTCTCGAGCCGAATAATGCAGTCATCTGTCACATGCATCGAGGAATGTCATATAGGGGGCAGTACTGGATATCTAGTCCCCCGTGAGACCTCTCGCATACCGGACGAGCGCTATGCCGTTGAGCTACTCTGGCTATTGATGGCGATTCTTGTGCGGTACAGAGTACTGACTCCCCACGGTGCCACGTAGGCGGCGAAGAGTGAAACACGAAGGATCAAGGTTGGCAATTCAGATTCAGAATCGGAATTCAGAGTTCAGATCGGAATTCAGATCGTAACGTAATTCAGACAAATTCAGACAAATTCAGACAAATTCAGACAAATTCAGATGAAAATACGGTCTAAGCCTATTGGAGCCATAATAACAACCACACGAGGCGCGCGGCGAGAGCCTGGCACGTAGGGACCTACGACAGGTCCCGAGGGACCTTCTACAGGCCTTGAGGGAGCAGAGGGACCCGTGGTGAAATGGCTTGAGCTGAAATGTATGAGCCGTGGGTTTAGGGCTTAGGGTTTAGGGTTTATGACATAGGGTTTAGGGTTTATGACATAGGGTTTAGGGTTTATGTAGCCTTAAACCCTAATTCCTAAACCCATAGCTCATACATTTCAGGAACTGTGGGTTTAGGGTTAAGGGTTTAATGGGTTAAACTCTAAACCCTAAACTCACAACTCCTGCAGTTTAGCTCAAGCCATTTCACCACCGGTAAACCCTTAAACCCTAAACCTAAAACCCGAAATACGGCAGTAGGTGTGCTTGTTAAGGAAACCCCAATTCGAAACCCTAATTCGCGAAACCCTAAACCGGGGGCGGGTGGAGGGGAGGAGGGGGTTGCAGATTGCGTGAAGCAGTGTCGTAGTGTCGCAGAGCCTCCGAGATCTCCGGAGGTCTCCAAAGTGTGATCATAGGCCGCATCACAAGTCCCGAAATATCATCCTATGGGTCATGACGGCATCCTAGCATGTTGGGGTGCCCTTGGGTGCACTTAATTCGTCGTATCGAGGCGGGGATGGTCTCTTAAATGAATACCAGGTCCGTTGCGGGGCCTCGAAGACCTCCAGAGGTCTCCACCGTGTGACCAGATAGAGGCCGTGATCGTAAGTCCCAAACGATCGTATATGGATCAGGGCTCTATATCGGTTTCATTTTTCGGTATCGATAGTATCCGATATCCGAAAACTGGTATCGATAATCGGCACAATCGATAAATAATCGATTATTGGGGCATTTATATGTAATTTGTTATGAATTAAATATGGAGCACCAAAACCTGCACAATCGATAGTTTGATATCGCAATCCGATAATCGGCGATGAATACGATATATCGATAGTATCGGTTATCGGAAATATCGATATAGAGCCTTGATATGGATCATGAGGACATCCTAACATGTTGGGGTGCTCTTGGGTGCGTCCAATTCATCGCATCGAGGCGGGAATGGCCTCTTAGATGAATACCAGGTCAGTTGCAGCGCCTCGGAGACCTCCAGAGGTCTCCAAAGTGTGACCAGAGGCCGTGGTAAGTCCCAAAAGATCGGCTATGGGTCATAATGGCATCCTAGCATGTTGGGGTGCCCTTGGGTGCGTCCAATTCATCGCATCGAGGCGGGAATGGCCTCTTAGATGAATACGCCACTCATATTCAGACATATTCAGGTTATTCAGACAATTACGTTCAGATTTCGACATTCAGATCGGAATTCAGATCGGAATTCAGATGACTTGCCAACCTTGCGAAGGATACAAGCTTTCCCCCAATCTGCCGTTGCGGTGCGCTCTCTGCGCGGTCGGGGCATCGCGCGGCTTTGTGCGGCGCGACTGTTGGGGGCGCGCGGCCTGTGCGGCGCGATTGTATCCTCCATGAGGTGGTTGAAACCGTGGTTGAAACCGTGGTGGTTGAAACCGTGGTTGAAACCGTGGTGGTTGAAACCGTGGTTGAAACTGTGGTTGAAACCGTGGTCGAACTCAACCAAGGTTTGTGTCGTTTCGTGGTTCAACCCACGATTTTCGTGGTTGAGTTCGACAAACCGTGGTTGAACTCATGTCTGCTTCGAAGTTCAACTTCGAACTTGGTCCTGCGCTGGAACTTTTGAACTTCAACTCACCTCGACTTCGAACTGCAGTTGAGATGAGATGAGAGTTGTCCCATCGTCGCCCCCGATGCCGCTTGCTGTCCAATTAGAATTGCTCACTCTTTAAGATTCTCTGTTGATCTGCAGCGTTGAGCGTAGCCTCGTCGACGTCTCAAGCTCTCAAGTCAACGATGTCTTAATCTGCATCGCACACATCGACATACCTTTTCCTTTAGTTATAAATAATATAAACCCAGTAAGTGAATAAAGTATGGCGCGAAATACGCTCTCTACCAAAAAATATAAACACAGTTGCTGCAAAAGTATGGCGCGAAATACGCTCTCTACGAAATCTCGCGGGAAAGTGAAAATTAACCACTGAGAAAGGTGGACGAAACTCCAAGAGTCACAGTTGACCGCGACCTTTCAACTATAACAATCTAGAGATGTAACGGCAAGACACCTGTACCTATCCAAATTACCATACACGAGAATCGGATAGGATACAAAGATACATATAAACTTCGGTGCATTCATATCTACGGTATCTTATCATATCCTAAATGAGAACGAGCGGCTCACCAGACGGGTGCTTACGATCGAACGATGACACTAGATCCTAGAAGAATATCATAATCACACAATGACCTTTCCCCAAGGGGTATAAACTAGTTTATACCCCTTTCCCAGAAGAATGCAGGTTGTATATAATTTCCCGATGCTTAATACTATAATCTACACGACCTAACTAATCGTTCACCATCACGATCACCAAAATGCCAAAAAGGCAACAATTGTAAAAAGTCTTTCAAAACAGCACGATGTCCAAGTTTCAAATAGCTGTACTTTGCCTTTGCCTGGTGTCTGCAGAGGCTGGATTTCTCAGCAAACTTTCACTCTTGGGAAATGCTTTCAAAGAAGCATCACTCGGGAACGTTGTGAAGAAGGTGACAACTGCTCAGACTCACGACGAGTTTTCGGCGTTCAAGGCAAAGTATGCTAAGGAATATGCATCTGCGGAGGAACACTTGCGTCGCCAGTTGATTTTTACAGTACGAAGCCCGCTTTGTTTATCAATCTTTGGGAAAGTTGGAGCTGCTGCTGCAGGTCTTTCCCGCCAACTTTTTCGGTTGGTTTTGTTTCCTTGAAGAATGTTACCGTACATGTATGGCAGGCTAATCTGGAGATAATCGCTGAATTGAACTCTGAGCAAGCACCGCACGCCACCTTCGCCGTCACGAAATATGCTGACCTTACTCAAGCTGAATTCAAGGAGGTTATGCGATGCCGCAAAGCGAATAGTTCTGAAGTGATGCCGGCAGCTGAAGCCTATTATCCAGACCTGGAGGCCGCCCCTGCTTCTGTAGACTGGGTTGCAAAGGGTGCTGTCACCCCAGTCAAGGACCAAGGACAATGTGGCTCTTGTTGGGCTTTTGGTACCACCGGCGTCGTCGAAGGAGCCTGGTTCCTCGCGGGTGAGTCCGACCACCAAGACGAGTCCAACAGATGTGAAACAGTCACTTCTAGCTTTTTTCGAACGCGAACAGTGTTGCACAACGAGCCATGTGCTCATTGGCCTTTCAGGTATTCACAGTGCTGAGTCTGATACACTAACCTTCTGTTGTGTCTCTTAGGCAACCCTCTCGTGAGCTTGTCTGAGGAGGAACTGGTTCAGTGCGAAAAGGGTGACGACGGTTGTGATGGTGGCCTTCAGGTTGTACACGTTTGAAAATTTTCCTTATTGCTAGACTTTGCGTTCTGCGCGCCCCGTAGTGCCGACTTATCCATCTTTCGTTGCTTCTGTGTTTATACGTGTTGGGGCTATTGTGTTGCTGAACTCTGTTTCTTCTCGGATCGTGATGATCTGGCTGACTTCGATCAGCGGACTGCGCGCCATCCGGCGTATTTTTGCTTTTGTGTGAATTGTTGACTATTTTGTAGATCTGTATCGGCGACTTTTTTTCTTCTTCTGTTGACTCACTGAGCTTGAGATATTGGTTTGCCTTGGCGAACGCGGTGCAGGCAACCGCCCTCAAGTGGATTTTGAAGGAGGGAGGTCTCGTGTCGGAAAAAGACTACCCTTACACGAGTGGTTCAGGAACAACCGGTAGCTGCAACAAGAAGAAAGAGAAAAAGGCCGTCGCTGCCTCCATAAAATCTTGGAAGAATGTTATGCCGCATACGGCTGCCGCATTGAAGTCAGCGGTTGCGAAGCAGCCAGTTACGATCGGTATACCCCTTTTTTCACTCGATCAATACCGATCGCGGTCGTGTTCGTTTGTTTATATTCTTCAAGGATACCAACCACTTTGCAACATCACTTTTTCTAACACATTGGGGGCGCGAGGGTGTCCTTGTTTTGCCAGCTGTTAATGCCGGAACTTCGGTTTTCCAGTTCTACGATTCGGGAATCATGAAGGGAAACAAGAGGACATGCGACCCCACGGACCTCGACCACGCAGTGCTGAATGTTGGATACGGCACCTCAAACGGTATGGACTTCTGGAAGGTGAAAAACTCTTGGAACACAGACTGGGGTGAGGACGGATATTTCCGCATTGAGCGTGGATCAAACACCTGTGGATGCGAGTCCGATGCTCAGATTGCCACGGCGTAAGTTGTATCAAGACTTGATCACAGCATGCTAGTGCTAATGGGTTGAATGTAGTTTGTTTTGTTCGAACACCATTATATATGCAGTAAGGCTCGTCTCACAGCAAGTATATTTGCTGTTATAGAAGTCTCAAACTTGGTGAGACCGAGCTTGAAAAAAATCAACCTTGAGCCTAACCCCGCGTCGTTAGAAAATCTCGATACTTGTAGACTAGAAGATCTAGGTGACGCCCCGAGACAAGATAAACTTTAGGAGGGGGATTTTGTAATGAGATGTATGTGTATAACTTAAGTGATACTGACATTTTGGCGGACCGACCATGTGGAGAACTTTCCGGAAATTCGGTTGCTTATAGCACACTCATATGCTAAGGTTGCGTTCTCGGCAATAGGGCGAACATACCTTCGCCGTTCCGGTCTGGTAACAATGAAATAAGCTTGACATATTCGAGAACTCTAGTATCAATCTTATATATCTTTCAAACATTCTCGATGCAGTTCATGTTCAAAACAAATGCACTACAATTTAATTAAAATTGGTTGTTACTTCGATATGTACATCATAGGAGCGCCATATATCAGTGAAGTATATTTTTCTACGTTTCTTTGTTGACCGTGGTTGAAGTATGCAACTTTCAAATTATCTCGAGCAACTTCTGTAATCTATATGGGGCGCGATTAGCGTAACATTTTTCACAACGCCAATCGCGCCGGGCGGGATTGGCGTGAATGGGGCGCGATTAATCGCGCCGCGGGAATGGCGTGTAACATATCCACATTCTAGTACATCCTTACATGATTTGTACCTCACTAGTCGGGGATGTTCCTTACACAGATTCCTGCAAAATAATGAAGCAAATTTCACTTCCACCCGGAAACCTTCGAGCAAGGCGAGCCCCAGCAAATATGGCAAACCATTTATCCCTACCGCGGCTCACAAAACGCATCTACACATAAACAACAAGTCGAACTGTAAGAGAAAACGAAGTGCAAGAGGTCATCGCGTCAATGATCGTGCACCGTGCCGGTAAGTAAGGGTAGGTATCGGTTGCAAAATCACCTATCGACATATCACTCCTAACAATTTTAAAAACTGCGATAATAAATATAGGAATATATTTGCAGTGCGCGTAGGCAAATGTCCCACAAAAAGATTTTGGGGTTTGTTATGACGTTCGCGCGCGGTGGATTTGGGAGTTTTGATGTTTGTTAAGTGGTGTAAATTGGGCGAGGTGTGAATTTAATGCATGAAATATGATATGCAAAGTATCATGTCTAAAAAGTAAAAATTGAAAAAGTTATGGCTTATTTTCGTTTTCAGATTTGATAACTTTTTTGATGATGACTTTTTCGCAGGCTGAAAACCTGGGGCAGAGGTCTGTGTGGATGATGATAATGACGGTTTTTGGGTGTGGATGATGGTGACGATCTTTAAGGTGACATAGGATGACGATGTATGTATCATGCATGACTCGTCGTCAAACGAAAGTGGGACCAGAAAGATAGCGTTTCTGACAATAACGAATGTGCCACCTCGCAATATGTTTCGTTTTTGTTAGCCAATGGAAACCGTGGGCCATCGATCGATCGATACGATGATTTGCGATCTAGAATTTGATTGGTTGGGCGGTGAAACGATTCCGCTAGCGTTCGATTTTCAAACATATTGTACACCAGAATTTGAACAACCAAGCTAATTAGTCTTGTATTACGGCGGCCAGCAGGATATGCTTTGGACGAATTGAGGGAACAATGTTTTTGCCGATCGCTGAACTTTCCTCACCAGCGTGCGCACAGGTTCCTCTTCACTGCTAGCTTCGCAAAACGAGTTGGTTGCGAATCTTGCGTGCTTTGGTATGCGCCGGCTGCTGGGATCTTTTGGTGCAGGTGGTTATGCGCCAGCTGCTGGGATCGTTTGGTGGAGGTGCAGGGCGCGCTGATTTTTCGCGA
Organism: Cymbomonas tetramitiformis; assembly: GCA_001247695.2. Lineage (NCBI taxonomy): Eukaryota > Viridiplantae > Chlorophyta > Pyramimonadophyceae > Pyramimonadales > Pyramimonadaceae > Cymbomonas > Cymbomonas tetramitiformis. Next base: position 10,631 of record LGRX02012157.1, read on the forward strand.
ACTATGCTGTCAGCTTCTTGGATATGTTTTTAATTCCTGTTGCTTTCGTTTGCCACAATATTCGTTTCGTCCCACATGTTTCTAGTGCCCGATCTCAGGATCTTGTGCTACGAAAGTCGTGGCAATTCTGCTGCATCGTGCATCTTGAACTGGGCAGCAGCGCGGTCCATCTTGAAATGGGAAGCGCCGTTTATCTTAACCAGGTAGCCGCGCGTCTGGGGCTTGCCCTGACGGGATCTTCCTCGGTCTTAGTTGGCCATGCTACTTTCAGTTTAGGATTTAGATCACTTAGGCTTTTCGCCATGCTCCTTCTCTTCTAAACTTATGTGAAATAGTCAGCGATGCTGCTTCCTTTCCACCGGCTGACAGTTTCAGTAAATATTCGCAGGTACTACGGGATCTTCTGCTCGCCAACAAAATAATATTTAGCAATCGCAGTTTGCGTGGTCTGCGTGGCACGAGATTTCGTGATGCCCTTCGGGACACGTCCATTTTGCTTGTTGAGATGCGATATGGATTTGCTCTTTTAGAACCCGTTTAGTATCAGGTTATGATAGAATAGTATGATAAGTGGTATTGGAACTATATAGGCGCTGTTGCAAATTTGTAGTATTATATTATTATTTTGCCCTGCATGAATTTTGTTGTGTGAATAGCTGATATTGTTGTCCGAGCAAGAGGAACCCTGCCGTCACGTATATAAGCGTTTTATATACCGGTTCGAATCTGAAGAACGGAATTGTGATCTTTCGAGCAGAGCGAAATAAATGTCAGCGAATATTATCACGCGAATACCGCGGAATTATCAAAAAAATCAGGACAGGTCATGTCAAAAAAATATTTTTGTCCCGTATTTATCAAAAGCTATCAAGTTATCAAATTATTTGAATAATTTGCCATATGTACCTTAAATATAATATACAATATAATGCCACATATGGTAGAATGCGCGTAGGCAAATGATTTTAATGTTGGAATGCGCGCAGGCAAATGATTTTAATGTGGAATGCGCGTAGGCAAATGAATTTAATGGCCATCTGCCCATGCCCATGCCCGTGACTTTCAGGTATTAATTTCATTTGCCCACGCGCATTCCACCATCAAAATCATTTGCCTACGCGCATTCCACCATATATGGCATTTGCCTACGCGCACTGCAAAGTTAACCCATAGATATATATCGACATTTTGGATTTATAAACGCCATTCTAGTGTTAACACATGACGTCTTTAAATGCACCGAATCAAGTGGATATCGATACATCGCCGATATGTACCATATAATTACACACGCGCTTGTTTGAAAATGGTGCGTGTCTATGTTTTTTTTTTTTTTTTACAAACCGATGATTGCTGCTGATTGTTTCGTTTATTCGTTCTCCAGGTTTTGCGGCGGTTGCCATCGAAGTTATAAGGAAGAGCCCTTCTTTGATCTTGGAATAGCGTAAGCTTTAGTATTAGTTTCATTTCAGTTTAGCGAGGGCATGGTATTTTTTCGGGAATATAGAAACGCAAAATGGGGAATATAAATTCTGCGATGTTTTTCGGGAATCGATTAAATGTCGCATGCCACCTTGCGTAAATCACTTTTCGCCGCAACACGAAAACCAAAGCACACTCTCGGGCACACTCCAAGTGCCATGGTTAGGAGGAGGAGGTGGAGGAGGAATGCTTGCATTTCACGGGAGCGCCTTCATAGAGATACCAATATTTAGTGCCCTATGGTAGTATCTAGTAGTAGGTGACTCCTTGCGACACTCAGCCTGAAGCATCGTAGTCGCGGTCGATGTGTCACACGTTATGATGATGGCACTGCGACGCGCGTCCCTCTCCGCATACAATATTCCCAAAGTAATAACTTGGCGGCGTAAGCCGCCAGCCTCACTTCTGTAATATTATTCTGGGGCGCGCTCTCGAACAGAAGATTCATTCGACTTCAAATATTTTTTGAACCAGAAACAGGTATGTTTATTTGAACTCGTTCATTAGATAATGAACGAGTTTATCCACCGAACCCTCAATGGTTTAACCCTTAGCTCGCGGAAACCCGTTCATTAGCTAATGAACGGTTTCTCGCCAAAGTTCGGGAGTTGAGGCGCTTTGGCTGGGGAAGCCGTTCATTAGCTCATGAACGAGTTTCTCGCCAAAGTTCGGCAGTTGAGGTGCTTTGGCTGGGGAAGCCGTTCATTAGCTCATGAACGGTTTCTCGCCAAAGTTCGACAGTTGAGGTGCTTTGGCTGGGGAAGCCGTTCATTAGCTAATGAACGGTTTCTCGCCAAAGTTCGGCAGTTGAGGCGCTTTGGTTGGAGAAGCTGTTCATTAGCTAATGAACGGTTTCTCGCCAAAGTTCGGCAGTTGAGGCGCTTTGGCTGGGGAAGCCGTTCATTAGCTAATGAACGAGTTTGTCCCCCGAATCCTCAATGCTTTAACCCTACCCTTAGCTCGCGGAAACCCGTTCATTAGCTAATGAACGGGTTTCCCTCGAAGCTATTGATAAATCCTAACTTAGCTTTGAGAACTGTCCATTAGCTAATGAACAGCCTTTCCCCTTTACAGTTGGCCGTGTACGGTATCGTTTCTTTGAGAGAAAAAGTGGTTTTTTTCTTTATTCTTTTTTCCCTTTTCTTTGAGTGGTCTCTATTTTTCTGTAACAAGTGTGCTTCAAGTGATACTCTATGGCTTACGGCATCAGTTACGGATATCCCTTCGATTGTCGGAAACGCGTGCTCGAGGGACGACACACGTTACTTTGTTCACGGATTGACGTACGAGGAAGACAGTCGAAAGATTTCCCTGAAACGTAAGTCGGTCGTGGCATGGATCAAGAAATACGCCGACGAATACGGACAACCCCAACCTGACAAAGCTGATCCACCTTTTGGATGGATTGACCATCAAAGAGCTGTGGGGCGAGTACATCGAGGGCTTGGGTGAAAATGGGGATCTCTCTCAGTTACTGGTGCAAAGTATTTGACGAAGATTGCAGCTCCTGGCTTAAGATTCCATCGGTGAACCGATTTTCGCAGTGCGATATTTGTGTATATCCTTCAGGTTGTTGAAGGAAGGCTTGACCAAATCTCAAAAAGGTGAATATCCTTGAATAGCTCTGTGATGTGTTTATATGCTTAGGCAATTTGTTCACTGACCCGAATTTGTGTATCTTGCAAAGCGCATTATAATGGGCCTCTCAACAAACATCTGGCAATCGCACGAGCGGAGCGCCAAAAGTTCTACAAACATGGTCGTAAAGCGAATATCGTGTTTCGTATTGATAGGACGTGGGTTCACTACTTATAGAAATGCAAATGCTTCTGAGAATACGTACGTCAAAGGGCAACGCGTGAAATGCATAGTAAATGGTGAAATCATTAGTGCTCAGATTAGTGCAGGCGATTCGATTATTGGTACAGCTATGGAATCTAAGGTTGCCGGAGCTGGTGAAGGAGTATTAATTTGGGTCAAGCCAGATTTCAATTACTTTACTTGAGAATGAGAGTATGATTGTTGCAATAATTTTCGTTTTTGATATCGTTCACGTTGTTTGCGCTTATTTTCTTCGTGATTTTTGTAATAACTTTTCATAGTTTTTTCGCGACATTTGCAAGCATTATCCTTTTGATATCGTTGTTGATATAATTTAAACTTTGAGTTCGCACAAGTATATCTAGTATATGTAATATTCAAATCCATATATGTTACTATCTTATACACCGCCATTCTTTAAATTAATTATATACTTTTACAAAACCATTATACCCAAAATCTGATACCCATTTCTTGTGGTGAATATGCTGCGTGGTCAAAACAAATCATTAGTGTGTGATTTACTTATCATTTACTTACATCTTCTTACATCTTCTTACTTTCCCATTTTTCATAAAAAGGGAGGTTGGGCGGTGGGCGGTGCTACTTTTCGGAAAAGTTTTTCATATGACAATATAATGTAATGATATATTTATGTGAATTCTAAAATACTTTTTGAAATTACCCAACCTCCACCTCCCACCTCCCTTTTCTACTTTTTTTTTGTTAAAAAATGATAGATATATTAATAGACTACGCCATTCCGCACACCGATTATTTTTAATATTAATTTTTCATTTTTATTGAATTTATTTTTCATTTTTTGAATTTATTTTTCATTTTTATTGAATTTACTTTTCATTTTTATCGAATTTATTTTTTCATTTTCATTAAATCTATTTTTTTAAAAAAAGGGGAGGTTGGGTGGTGGGAGGTGCTACTGTTTGAAAACTTTTTTATAATGAAAATGAAATATATTAGATTATTTATTTAATTTCTAAAATACTTTCTGAAAACGGCAACCTCCCACCTCCCACCTCCCTTTTTAAATTTTATTAAATGAAAAAAATATATGTATATATAAATATAGTAATTTAAGGCCGCGCCGTTTCTTATAGCACGCCCATATTTAACACATAAGACATATTCAAATTCCACAGTCACCGGCACCGGCGGCGGCGTAGCCGCCACTATGACACATTCTGACGTAATTCTGACATAATTCTGATATAATTCTGCCAAACCTAAACCCTAAACCCTGAATGCACACAAAAATTAGGGGGGACACGATAGGGGGGCCTCCACGGCCGATTAAAACGGCCAAAACTGATTTCAGACCCCCTGGCGGCCCTTACAGACCCCCACTGACACCCCTGTCATAATTTAATATCAAATATGACAGATAGTCAAAGTTAGTCATAGTTAACCAATGATAGTTAAACATTAGAGTACAGTACTGTACGACTAGCACAGCTAGGGAACTCGAATCGATCCCTCGCCTGTTGGCAAGGGAAGGGTTTTGTGTGTGAAACCCTACCCGTTTCAGAACGAAACTTTGAGCTCAAGAGCTGAGCCATGGACACTTCATTGTCACTTGAGAATGTCGAATTATATGAAATCAAAGGACAGGATAGGAAGATGTTGCTTACTGGCACTTTACACGTGCAGGTTGACAAGATTCAGACAAGTGCTGGAGTGCATGACCTACGGTTCGCGGTATTGTACATGCAACTGTGAACCCAGTTGCGAAAACACGGCCTCAAGACCTCTATTCACGTTTACATACAGCTATACATACCTATTCTTATTCGCGATGTCTGCATTCTTGGCAACGTGTTGGCAACGTCATATACCAGAGGAGACCCCATCGGCAAGGGCTATTCTTGCTGTCAAGGCCCGTTGCAAATGTTCTAGTCTCTGAAGTTGTGCGTATGCGTTTTTATGCAGGTGCAAGAAGTGTTGTGGGCGGTGAAAGCAAACAGCCCTGTAATAAAAATGGAGGCCCGCCTGTATGTCTTTATCCAGGTACGCGCTACTCGTCCAAGCGCAGCATCCAATGGCCAAACGCAAAATGGAGGCCCGTCGATAGAATTTCTTTCATGCCTTTTGCCCTATCATTCCGAGCCTCACACGGCCAAGTGCAAAGGCCTTAGCTCTCTATGCAAGCAATAAATTGTTACGTTCTCATAGACTGAAAGACAACCTATTCCCATCTGTTCTGCACACGGTGCAGAGATCCCGATAGTGCGCTTTTCGGCCTAGGATTCAGAGCCTGCACCGTTCAACGATGAGTCTTGGGCTCGTGTGTGAATCTGTTGCAGCCCGGACAGTTTTATGGCGTTATGATCCAAGAAGGGGAGTCCGAAGCAGTGGTGCGATATCACAGCGGTCCTCCCGGTGATTGTCGCTTGTTAAGCACTGAGTTGTCAGCACCGAGACCTCATCGATGACCTTTCCTGACGTGCTGTACCAGATGCTGCTTGCATACACTTACAAAAAGTTTCCAGCCTTATTACGATAGGCGTGTTCTTTTCGGTACTTCTCACGAAGCTGTTACCACCTCGTGGTCGTATCGTCGTTGGGTTTGGCCACACGGCTGTAGCTCGCCAAGCTGAACCTCACGATGACTCCCACGTTCTCTGCTTGCTTCATGCGATAGCCCCCCACGCCCACCGTCACGACAGCTTCCACGTCCTCTGCTTGCTTGCTTTAATTGCTTTGACAGTCTAAGCTCATGGATCAGGTGACGGAATTCGAAGAATTCTTAAAAAAACACAGTGCGTTTCGAGTGCATGCCTCGGTCGCAGCTTCGCAACCGGCAGAGGTGAGCACCGAGATAAGTGTTATCGTACCTTTGTCATCCGTTCGACCTTTCTCTGAACAACAGTCTTGCAACCACTGTCGGGGTCCTCGCTTGTGCTGCTGGCGCTGCGGCGACCACTGTCGGGGTCCTCGCTTGTGCTGCTGGCGCTGCGGCGACCACTGTCGGGGTCCTCGCTTGTGCTGCTGGCGCTGCGGCGACCACTGTCGGGGTCCTCGCTTGCTGCCAAATAGTATCGGGCATTACTGAGCCAACTTTATCGATACCGGTTGCAGAGCTTGTGGACTCAAGGCGCCGATATGATGGCGGGGGCGATCTCCACGAGCGCCAACATGGTGTCTGCGGGTGCGGTTTCACCTGACACTCCACTTAATTCCTTTGAAATGCGGAGGACGGGCAGCATGGTATTCCTTTAAAATGCGGCGGACGGGCAGCATCTTTATTCGCGCTGAGAATCGGCGGACGGGCGGCTTATCTTTATTCCTCTGAGTGCGGCGGACGGGCGGCATCTTCCTTTGAATCGGCGGACGGGCAGCATCTTGTTCGCTTTTGAATGCGGCGGACAGGCAGCATCTTTCACTTTGAGAAATCTGACGTGGCACCTTATTCCTTTGGAAATCGGCGGACGGGCAGCATCTTATTCCTTTGAAATCGGCGGACAGGCAGCACCTTATTCCTTTGAAGATCGGACGGGCAGCATCTTATTCCTTTTGAGAATGCGGCGGTGGCAGCATCTTCGCTTTGAATGCGGCGGACGGGCGGCATCTTGTATTCCTTTGAAATGCGGCGGACGGAGCCGGCATCTTATTCCTTTGAAATCACGGTGGACGGGCAACATCTTTATTCGCTGAATCTTTGCGGCGGACGGGCAGCATCTTATTCCTTTGAGAATCGCGGCGGACGGGCGGCATCTTATTCGCTGAGAATGCTGGCGGACAGGCAGCACCTTATTCCTTTGAGAATGCGGAGGACGGGCGGCATCTTATTCCTTTGAGATCACGGTGGACGGGCAGCGATCTTATTCCTTTGAAATGCGGCGGACGGGCAGCATCTTATTCCTTTGAAATGCGTCGGACGGGCAGCATCTTAGCATCTCGAACCAGTTCCTCCAAGCTACCGTGCATAGGAGCTTTCCTAGAGTTTCTGGGGTCTGCGCCGTATAGCCGCAGCTATTGTGTTCATCATGACGCGCGGTAGCTCCTCAGGCTCAGGAAGTGCTGGGCTCGTCAGCTGGACGCCGACGGACATGGACGGGAGCTAAGCTGCGAGACTTTTGCGGTGCCAGCGTTTGTGGAAGGGGACTAAAAGTGCTTGCTGCCTGTGGCATCATGTGGCAGGTGTGCTGACCACAGCAGGCTTAGTGGAAGGCGGCCTGAAAGCCACTTCCGCCACCGGGAAGCAGTACCTCCCCCCCAGTGAGACGCCCATGCAGGTGTCACACACCACGGTTGTAAACTCAGCGCTATGAGTGCGGATATTCCTCTGTAGCGACGGATATTTCTCTATGACAACTGTAAACCCAGTGCTGTGAGGGCGTATATTCCTCTATGACAACGAATATTCCTCCATGGCAACTGTATGGATATTCCTCCATGACACCAGACTGTCCCAGCCATCGTTGTTCAACTTCGGAGTTCTCTGCTTAACCCTCAAAGAGCGAATATTATGTTGCACGCCGAAGGCAGAAGTATGAATGACTTCGCGGGCATATTTCTTGCCCTGTTTGTCCTTCTTGCCCGTGGCCTTGAAGCATTGGAAACGTGAATCATTAATCGATGTCAGGAAAAACAAAGGAAACCTCGCAGCCGCAGTCGGGCTCACTGTCTGTCGTCACGCAAGGAGAGACCTTTGGACGCAGTTGGATCCCATCCACTTTGTCATATTGTCGGGATCGTTCCTCCCCCGGTATTCTCTTACCAACAGTATATTGTTACTTTCCAAGCAGATATCGGACACGACGATGAATTCCATGGAAACGCTGAAGCAAACCTCCGAGAGGGGCAACGTCGTGGCTACCGCAGTGAAAACTTCGTTGGTCGACACCACAAAACAAATAGCAACCACAGCTGCCGATGTTATCAAAGTAATGCACGAGCGCCCGCGCCTGTGCAACGATGTATTAAACTTGCAACCACCTCAATTACCATATGCATGCTGTCCACTGAGTCTTGTGGCGTTCGAGGAGATGTGTGATCCTCGTAGCTGTGCACACGGCGTTGGCAAGCAGATGGCTGAAAAGAACACGGTGGCATACAGGCTGAGTCGGGCTTTCAGGCTGGTGGGAGTGGCGGAGATAAGGTGTGTTCTAAACTGCGCTCTTCGAGTTGTGCCTCCAATATTCCGACGAGGCGCCGCGCCGTCATAAGAGGCTGTGTTAAGGCTTTAGCAGAGAGTGGTATCTCGATGGGAAGAAGGCATTAATCGAAATTCAGTGCTGCCTTGCCTAGCCGGTGTGGCTGTTTGGAGAGGGAGAGGCTTTGGAGCCCTACTTGCCCCTCCCCTGCGGGTGTGTGGAGCCCTGACAGCGCCAAAGATGAGGTTTGCATTTTGCGCTTTCGCTAAATATGCAATATTGTACATGCATAGACATGCCTCTATGCCAAGTGGTGTTGGGGAGCCACTGCAGACAAAAGCAGTGCAGACAGTGGTGACTGCCGGGTTAGGAGCTGTAGCGCAGGTATAGCTGGCCCAGCCACCCTCAAATGTGTTCTGTGTATGTCCGCTCCAGCCCGCGCCTCCACTCATCTGCCCGGTTATTCAGTGCATTACGGCACCGCGCTTACTTTGCTGGGTCATTTAGTGCATTATAACACCCCGCCTGCTTTGCCCGGTCATTCAGTGCATTATGACACCCCGCCTGCGTTGCCCGGTTATTCAGTGTTGGAATTCTATACAGGGTAGTTTGCAAAAGCGAGCGTAAACTTTCATTCACAAAAGATATACCAGTTCGCAGCTTGAAACGCCACGAACATTGGCGCCCAATCATTACTGATTGGGCAGTCTAAGTTGAGGGCTGCGAAAGTTCACTAGTTAGAGTCTGACGTGTCACTTTCGAGTTCATAACGACTGCAGTGACACGCCCGCGATGGGCCGATGAACTCTCTGGCCCACTATCAGAATATGGGCCGCGAGCTATTACACACTGTGTCTTGCCGATGGTCATCATATGATCCAACGGCCACGATTAGTTCAGCAGATCTACAGATCTAGATCTAAGGGTTTCATAGGGTTTCTTTAGGGTTCCTTCAGGGTTTGAGCATCCTGACTACTGTGCAAGGCCTCGACAGTCATGCTTTACATCAAACTGATCAGCAGACACTGCAGATTCCAATACCCCTTCTAAAGGGTGACTGTCTAGCTAATGCCAGTTCTTGGGTATGGTGCCCCTTCAGTCTCCAACTCCAGTGATGTGGGGATGGTGCCCCTTCAGTCTCCAGCTCCAGTGATATGGGGATGGTGCCCCTCCAGCTCCAGTGGTACGGGGATGGTGCCCCTTCAGCTCCTTATTGATCACCACGAGGCAGGTTCATGACACCCAGTTGCTCTCTGTGTACACGAAATATAGGGAGTGCCAGAGGTTTGGTCATCATGTCAGAGGTGTTGTCATCAGTCCCAGTGTACAGCGCCTCTGTGTCCTTGGCCTTGACCAGCTCCCGGATGTACATATTTCTGACTTCAATGTGCTTGGACCGGGAGTTGTTGACGTAGTCAGTGGCCAGATGGATAGCTCCCTGGTTGTCACAGTACATGGGTACTGGTCTGCATATGTCCACAGTGAGTCCAGCACGTTGAGGACATACTTCACCTCCCGAGCTCCCTCTGACATGGCTATGATCTCGGCCTCAGTAGTAGACAGGGACACACACTTCTGGATCATAGACGAGAATATAACCAGACTCCCACAGAGGAAGACAGCGATACCAGACGTGCTTCTTCTGGTCACTTTGCATCCGGCATAGTCGGCATCGGTGTAGATGGAGAGAGGCAACGGTCTGCTTGGTCCAGTGCCACACCCCCCAGGCACAGAGGCAGTGCGCAGCACCAGCTCGTACTCCCTGGTGCCCTTCAGATATCTGACCACCTGCTTCAGGGCCACAAAGTGCTCTGGACCATATGTAGCGCAGAACCTCGACAGGTCTGATACTGCTGCCATAATGTCAGGCCGACTGCAGCGAGCCACCCACTACAGCTGCCCCAGAAGAGCTCGATAAGGCATGGATCCTTTACCATCAGCAGGAGTCAGCGCAGTGCCAGGTGACATCGGCAAACTCGCTGGCTTGGCCTCATCCAGGCCGTAGGTGCTGATCATCTGAGAGATATAGCCAGACTGAGATAAGTATGCTGTGCCACTTCCTCAGTGCACCCCGATACCCATGACCAAGTCCAACACTCCAAGATCTTTGCATGCATACTGTGTGTGGAAAGCGGTCACAAAGGTGTCATACCATGACTTGTCATTGGTGGCCACCAGGTAATCATCTACGTAGGCCAGAATGATGACCTGGAGAGCGGCGTCACGGATGAAGTACAGGCAGGGCTCCACGTCACTCCTTTGCATCCTGGAGTCATAGCCCATGATGAAGGCATCGGAGGTGTCAAACCACTCTCTACCAGCCTGCTTCAGTCCATACACTGCCCTCAGCAGTTTGGCACACCTGTGCCCCCCATAGACCAGTCCTCGGGGAAGGCGAACATACAGATCCTCCTCAAGCACCGAGTTCAGAAAGGCAGTGTCCACATCCATGTGGTAAACCACAAGGGCCAGGGTGATGACAATCCTGACCGATGATAGTCGTGTGCATGGCGCAAAAGTGTCATAATAGTCCACTCCATACTCCTGCTTATTGCCCCGCACACATATCCGGCTTTTCCTTTTGAGGAGCTGCCTGTGCTTGTCCAGCTTCACCTTGAGCACGAGGGACATGTCCAACAGCTTCACCCCAGCTGGTACATCCTCCTCGTCCATCATGAGTAAAGCCTTCTTGATCTGCACCAGTGCCTCTAGCTCATCCTGGATGGAGTCGAGCCATTCAGCACAGTCAGGTGAACTCAGGACCTGTGAGTGACTCTTCGGCTCAGTGACTCCCTCAGGCAGTAGGGAGCTATGCACAGTGGGTGTCTCTTCAGCCTTAACACCCAGGCACGTGTGTGCAGGTGGAAATTGCACATTTCCAGCAGGTAGGTCCACGATGGTGAAGTTGGTGAGGAGGACCACGCAGTAGGGTTGAGCATGCGGTGCGATAGCGCGTCCACAAATCATGGCCTCCTCAGAGTCCCCCTTCCCAGTGACAGCACGTACCTCAGTGAACAGTGGATAGTGGGCATTGATACTCCCATATGTAGGGCAATCCCTCAATAGCGACAGGCGCTCACTGCCTGGCTCGAGATACGAGCTCAAGCTCACCCAACACACATCATCACAGGTCTCCACCTTCACCACAGCCACAATCTCATCACCACCTTCAGGTAAGTACACACCCTGCTCCAATACAACAGTCTCCAATAGTGTAGGTGGTGGATCTTTGTAGGGCGCATCCAGAGTGGTGATCATGAAGTTGGTTTTGAGAGGAGTCACTGCAGGCGGATCCCATGTGGTCACCACCTTGCCCAGCTTGTCCAACCTCTCAGAGAAAGTGACCATACCAGAGTTGACCACCTTTCCAGACTCATGATCATACAGGAGATAGGCAGACGATACCTCAGAGTGCCCCACATACCTGAGCTCACGTGCTCGGTTACTGAGTTTATGTTCACGAACCGTGGGGTCAATGAAAGGGCAAGCCATACACCCAAACACCCGCAGCTGGGACAAGTTTGCATGCTTCTTCTAGATGAGGTAGTAGGCCGAAGTCCAGAGACTTTCTGAACACACGGTTGAGGATGTAGACAACATGGCGGATGGCCAAGGGCCACATGTCCACACCAAACTCATAAGTTAGTAAGAGAGCTCTGGCCATAGCTTGTACATCTCGGTGTGACCTCTCTACCCTCGCCTGGTTCTCATGCAGATATGGGGAACCATGCCTTTGCTCAATACCATGCTCCTCACAAAATGTTGCAGTCTGCCCAGCAATCATGGTACTGTCACCGTCAGTGTGAAGCACCATGTGGTACTCGCTGGACATGCCCATGGTGCTCCTCAGGCGCTTCACCTCCTCCAGGTATAGCTTGAAGGCCTTGAGGTAGTCAGACTTGAGCTTGAGAAAGAATATGCATATCCAGGTAGTGGAGTCATCAACAAACAGTACGAACCATCTGTACCCCCCAGCACTGGTCCTGAATGGTCCACATGTGTCTGACCATACAAGATTCCCCAGCTCCTTGGATAGCTCCCTCCCCGTGGGTTTCACAGAGGGCCTGATGGCCTTGGTTAGCCTACAGGCAATGCACTGCTCGGGGCAGTGCTGCACCGGGCTGCCAGAGTATTGTGACTCACTGATACTCATAGGAATATTCTGAGCGAACATCTGGTCAATAGATTTGTCACCAATGTGGCCCAGCCTCACGTGTTGTAGCATCTTGATGTCAAGCTGCTCTGTAGTGTGCGAGTTCTTGAACAACACCACCACTGGCCACTTGGTGTCCTCAATCCACACACGATCTTCCCCACAAGGCTCCAGATTTGCCACGTGGTAGCATGACGCCCTCGGTGCAGAGAAGATCTTTGCACCAGCAGGGTATTCATGAATAATATCGAAGCGAGAGGTCAGGTTCCACCAACTCGCTGTGACCCACTTAGGCAATACGAACATACATTTGGTGTCGGGAGAGTCTCTGTCAAAGTCAGTGAGGGCCTTCTGAAGACACTTCAGAATGATGTCATGGTCGAAGGGCGGGTTCCCATAGCAACGCCTGCCAGCCCAATCCTTGACAAAACATGTGTCAGTTATGGTGCAATAATCATCCAGGATGTGGTTGTCATCAGAGGAAAATAGTTCCAGGAGGAAAGGACCATGAGTGGTGAAGTGAGGCTTGGTGTCCTCAAACTTCCAGTCAAAGCGGTCTCGTTGATCATCAGTATGCTTGGCAGCACAGGCTAGATGGGTGTCCAAAGTCTCATAGGTATCCTCATGCATAATATACTGGTTGCCAACCCTGGCAAAGGAGAACACCGCCCCCCCTTTGGACACAGTTCTGGCCCCAAAGTCCACAAGGAAACCTGCATCCTCGAGCGCCACCACCAACAAGAGGTTGAAGGGCTGTCCAGGTATGCAGTGTGTGCCAAGAAGCTGTAGCCCAACCATGCGCCCAGACTTCACATCCTTTTTGGCAAAGGTAACAGAGCCACTGCCAGAGGAGCACACAGACTGACTCTGCACCACACTGAAAGTCTCACAGGCCTCAGTGTCATAGTCCGCATTGAACACCTGAACAGAGTTGAAGATGTGCTTGGTGGCGCCACTGTCTATAACAGCACTCTTATCCACAGCGGACTGAGAGCTAACACTGCCAGCACTCGCACCACACGCCACCTGAGCATGGCCAGCATCAGGGGCACAATACATGCCACATGCCCAAGCACCAGAGGGCATCTGACCACCCTCATCACACGAGTCAGAGTCCAAGTCCAGGCCCGTGACGAGGTCATCAAAGGCATCATCACAGTGGTCTTCATAGTAATCATCGGGGACCAGAGTCACAGAACAGAGGCGGTCCTTGCGAGGCGGACCGAGCAGTCCACAGGCCCAATCATCAGAGGGGGCGTAACCCACTCCTTCAACGGGCTGCCCAAGGTTCATGTCCTCCTCCTCGTCAGAGTCAGAGGCATCTTCCAGGTCTGGCAGAGAATCATCATCATCTGAGCCAGAATCCGAGTAACCAGGCCAGGCATCAGTGCCCCACCCCCCATCGAGGAATAGCATGGTGCCAAAATCCTCCACAGCCTGTATCAATGCCCTGGTGGCCCCTCCGAGCTCAGATGCCCAGCTATGCTGGTCCACCAGGGAGGTGCGCACCATGACAGACTCAAGCTGTAGTAATATGTCCATGTCATCTGTGGCCTGCCTGATGACATGGAGCTGGCAGAGAATCTTTTTGATACTGACAGTATGTTCAACACCACGAGGAAGAGTAGTGCCTCTGTCGAGTATGTGGTGAGCACGAAGGAATATCTCCACCGACCCGGCCATCATGACAGAGTGCCATCGCTGCAATCCAGGCTTGAACCATAACTGCCTCGGGGATATCTGAAAAGTGTCGCCCAAGTGCTGATCACGTCCATCATCCCACTGGGCTTGTGTCCTCTTCAGGCGAGCCTTGTCAGGGAAGAAGGCAGTAAGGACATCAATGTAGACCCATGAGCCATATATCGGTACAAGTTCAGCACGGTGACGACGGCTGAGCACAGGAGCATGCTTGTTGGGGACATAGCAGTGGGGCTTCTTCTTGGACCGTCGAGGAGAGTGCCGCTCTGAAGACAATTCCACACGAGGTGCACACATGGTGCCCTCATTGTCCCCAGCACACTCACCAGCAGTGCTAGATACAACAATCTCAGGCTCACCCACCTCTGTCAGAACTGAGTAGTAATTGAAGACTGGGAGTACAGAGAACTAAGACTCCACAGGCACAGAGCCTCGCCCAGATATCCAGGGCTGGCACGGGGCCGGGCTAGGAGGCAGTGACTCAGAGATGTTAAAATTACCAGCCTCAGCTAGCCCAGAGCTCAGGTCAGAGTGTGCACCGTCTGGTAATGAAGATCCCACCGGTACAGAGCTTCGACCACACGTCGATAGCTGGCACGAGGCTTGGCAAGGAGCCAGTGAGTCAGAGATGTTAGAATTACCAGACCCAAGTAGCCCAGAGCGCAGGGTACTGGCATATATGTCCTCACCAGTCTCGTCCAGACCAGGGTGCAAGTCAGGTGGACTAGCCTCCCGAAGAGCAAACAGAGCTTCACCACTTTCCTCCAGGCCAGGATGAAGTTCAGACTGCCCAGCCGCAACACCAAGATGTTCACCAGGCTTCGGTAAGCTACCATGCTTATCATAGTCTGCCACCCTCTTAAGAATTGCCGCCTTGGTAGCTGGAGAAACCTTCTTGAAGAACGCCTCCCGCTTCTCGACGTTCTTGATGAAACAGTCCTTAGAAGGATGTCCACGCCTGTGACAGACAGGGCACGGGACCTTGACAGCCAGTCGCTGTCGTTTTAATTCCTCTTGCTTACGCCTGTCATCAGCAATAGCACCAGCAGCCTCAGATTCAGATTTGTCGCCAGCGTGGTGCACTGCGTGGGCAGTGTGCGTCACAGCAGCGCGCGGGGCGAGTATGGTGTCGTAGTGAGATGTTACTTGGTCAGACAGCACGTCCGCAGTAGGGAGGGACTCAACCATGAACCTGGCCTTGAGGAGCATATAGTCGGGGTGCAGTCGCACAATAGCCATAGCAGAGTACATGGTCTCAACTGTCTCCATACACAGAGGTTTGCCAGAAGGTGTAACGTGCGCGTTCACGGAGTACTCGTGTATACACCGAAGAGTCTCCTTCGATTCCAGAAACGTCGAAAGAGGAGGAGCAAGGCTCGAAAGTTGATTAGGCAGTAAAAACAGCTTATCCACCTGGTTGATGAAGTAGACGACACTAGTGTTGCGTCGTAATTTGGATAGCGCAAGCCAGGCTCCGTGACCGTCAGAGTACGGTTCGTAGCTGCAAACGACGGCGTTCGCAGTGCTAGTGGTAACGCGACAGAGGAAGTCATAAAACAGTTTATTCGCTTCCTCAAGTCGTCCCCCCTCAGCATATGAAGCGGAGTAGATTCCGAAAGCAATAGCGCAAGAGAAGGGTGACGCAGAGAAGGACGAATTTTCGCAAGCCACTCGTCCCAAATTCCTTCCTGGTCAGTATCCTTGCCAGAAAAGTGCGAGTCCGCGGAAAGTCCCTTAGTCATATCAGAAAGACTTGGTAAAGGACGTCGCCCACAAGCGAGCGACGAATTAAGATGTTGGTCCACAGGGACAGTGGCGCGGGGACCTGTCTGATCAAGGCTGCGAAGCTCGTAGAGTTGAGCATGCATACTCTTCATCATGTCCGTAAGCGCCGAGATTTGCTCTTGCTGACTACTCAGCGCAATATCCCGCAAAGACGACTCGCCCGGCTTCTCCTCAGACGCTGGCGCGCCACCAGGAGGAGACGGTGTCGTCGCTTGACCCTTGCCCTTTGCCATAATGAATTCTCGTACGCGCAGCGGAAATTTGCGTGATAAACAAAATAGAACTCACTTACAAGTTGTAAGTGGGCCCATAACCTGTTGGAATTCTATACAGGGTAGTTTGCAAAAGCGAGCGTAAACTTTCATTCACAAAAGATATACAGTTCGCAGCTTGAAACGCCACGAACATTGGCGCCCAATCATTACTGATTGGGCAGTCTAAGTTGAGGGCTGCGAAAGTTCACTAGTTAGAGTCTGACGTGTCACTGTCGAGTTCATAACGACTGCAGTGACACGCCCGCGATGGGCCGATGAACTCTCTGGCCCACTATCAGAATATGGGCCACGAGCTATTACACACTGTGTCTTGCCGATGGTCATCATATGATCCAACGGCCACGATTAGTTCAACAGATCTACAGATCTAGATCTAAGGGTTTCATAGGGTTTCTTTAGGGTTCCTTCAGGGTTTGAGCATCCTGACTACTGTGCAAGGCCTAGACAGTCATGCTTTACATCAAACTGATCAGCAGACACTGCAGATTCCAATATTCAGTGCATTACGGCACCCCGCCTGCTTTGCTCGGTCATTCAGTGCATTACGGCACCCCGCCTGCTGTGCTTGGTCATTCAGTGCATC